>OY821758.1:42434987-42583319 GCA_963682095.1 Potentilla sterilis
TCCTAAGGCTCGCACTGATCTGCAAAACATGAATATCAGAAAACAACTATGGTTGAAACAAGGGAAGAGAAAAATGCCTCAAGCTCCTTACACCGTCAAACCTGAGCATAAACCAGAAATTTTCCATTGGATAAGTCGGGCCAAGTATCCTTCAGGCTTTGCTGGAAATATAGTCAAGTGTGTGAACAGACAATTCAACAATCTTTACGGGTTGAAAAGTCATGACAATCATATCCTGCTACAACGTCTCTTCCCTGTTTTCATTCGACCGTTCCTTCCCCGTCACGTTGTGGAGCCGTTAGTAGCGTTTGCAAGATTTTTCCATAAAGTATGCACACGGGAAGTGAGAAAATCTGACCTCCGGGAAATGCAACAAGACATCGTTCATATCATGTGTAAATTTGAGATGATATTTCCTCCAAATTTTTTCGACATCATGCCTCACCTCATGATCCATCTTCCTCGGCAGTTGTTGCTTACCGGTCCTGTGCACTTCACTTGGATGTATCCGATGGAAAGGTACGTATTTTACACCTGATGTTAATTTCCTCATCAATATATGTGATTTAGTATTAATGTATTATCATAACACTTTAAAACTTGATTTATAGGCAACTTGGACAATACGGTGATTTTGTCCAAAACAGATCCGCACCTGAAGGATGTATAGCTGAAACATATATTGCGCACGAGTGCGTCACCTACATGAAGCTGTATTTAGGAGCGTTACAGGAAAGCATACCGGAAGATGTACCTTCACAGTTCAATCTTTCCATACTCTCCGACGATGTTGTACTCGGTGGAAAAATGCCAGTTTCCTACAAGTTGAAAGATTATGAGGTAGCCATTGCACATTGGTGGGTACTAATTAACTATTTAGAAGTTCAGTTTTGGAAGAACATGCATCTAAACTGTGAACAAGTAGGAGGTGATCTCGATTACCACAACCGGACATTCGCAGAGTATTTCGGCCGCTGGGTACGTAACTTTAACATTATTCTATACGTATTCAAAGAATAGCCGACGAAATTGAAGATTTCGTCGCCTATACTTTCTGCTATAAAACTAGAAAGTCGCGACCTCCTTCCCCTTTTTTCTACTTTCTCCTCCGCTGTAAACCTCCGCAGCAATTCAGAAACCTCCGCAGACCCGCTCTCCTCCTCAAATCGGCGACGAAATCTCCTCCTCCTCCTTCCCCCCCTCCTCCATCCGGCCGATCCGCGCCTTCATCCGCGACATCCTCCAAATTCCGGCCAGTCTCCTCCTTCGGCGTCCGAGCTCGTCTTTCCGGTCAGTCTGCTAAACTCCGGCCCCATCCTCCTTCCCCTCCGGCCGGCCTCTTCCTCCTCATCGATTACATCCGGTAAGTTTTTTTTTTAAAATTATTTTAATTGTATAATTTAGGTATTTATGTTAATTTAGATATAATTGTTAATTTATGTATTTATGTTAATTTAGGTATAATTTAGGTATTTATGTTAATTTAGGTAATTTTTTTTAAATTTATTTTAATTGTATAATTTAGGTATAATTGTATAATTTATACGTATAAATTAGTAGCTTAATTATATAAATGGTTATATTTATGTTAATTGTTAGTATTATTTAAAATTAGTTAAAATTTAAATATTAATTTGTTAGTATGTTTTAAAATATGTTAATATTATTGGTTATTATATTAATTAGAATTTGTTATTTAATGTAATATAATTTAATATTAATTAATGTATTAATGCCTCAAGCTCCAGATGGCCGATGCACTCAGACAGTTATTCGGAGGCCGTCGTTCTTCCAGATCTAGGGGTTCTTGAAGTTCTGTCGGTTCCGCAGACTCCGAGAGGACCCTTAGGTAGCTTGAGAGGACCACCAGCCAGCCGCGGAGGAGTGTGGATTCATCCCAGCCGCGGAGGACTGTGGATTTATCCCAGCCGCGGAGGAGTGTGAGTTCTCGGCACCAGACCCTTCTCCAGGCGGGGCGGCCGTCGAGCAGTTCACGTCCCCCTCTCGGGCCAGATGCTCCGAGGTCCAGTAGGCAGCTATTTCAGGACGAGATAGCTCCACACGTTCCTCAGGTCCGTATGCCTGAGGTTCATCGGGAGCCGATGACGAGTCCGGCGCTGTTTGCTGCTGACTCGACTGAGGGGCCTACTCTCCCCAATCAGCTCTACCTCCCGTACAACATTCCTGCGATACCCGAGGTCGACTTTCGTGGTGTGCCCATATGGCCTGATATGCCTCAGTACGTGAGTGTTGCGGAGGCATACCATCAGCAGCCATTTGAGAGACCTGAGCTCCTGATTTCGGCGAGGAGAAAAGGAAAGTCGACAGACGGGTCATCGAGTTCAGGTAACATTTGATTTTATTAATTAAATATTTTATTAAAATTAACGCACTAATATTTAATTTTATTAACCAATCGTCGTTTATGTGATAGGGACAGCCGCTAGCAGTTCAAGGCCGAATACGAGAGGTGTCATATGTTTTGACACGCTCAGGAGAACTGTTGACAGTAGGGGGAGGATCCAGATCAACGAACCCCCTAATCAGGAGGTTCAGGGGAAAAAACGCCGCGATTACGCGGGTTGCGTGGGGGCACTGATTAGGGATAGAGTCCCTATGTTGTGGACCCGGTGGGCTGATGTGCCGGAAGAAATTAAGAGGGAGGTTTACAACGCGGCGTCGGTGAGTAATTTAAAAAACTTAATTTCTTTATCGTAATATTTAATAATTTTCGGTATTGTTATAATTGTAAAACTAATAAAATATTATCTTTCAGGCATACTTCGAGATTGCCGAACACAAGCAGGATTGGGCGGATGCGATACAGAACTCGAGGTACGTTGGGAATTCCTCATCTTATAATTTGAAATATTTTATGATATTAATAATATTTCTAATGCACTTTTATTTTTTCCGTAGGTTCAAAGAGTGGAAGAACGAGCTCCGTACCCACTTTACCGAATACGACAGATATGGTCGTATGGGTACTCCAAGAGAGTTCCTGTTCAGGGAGTACGAGTGGCGTTGGTTGAAGACAGTAGACTTCAACAACCCACTTATGCAGGTAAATACTAAACTTAACTATAAATATTTATTTTCTTAATATTTTAATTATTAGTTTAATTATTTTATAATTATTACACTAATATTTTTTATGCATTTTTTTAATATTTTATTATTTGTTTGAAGGAACGGTCTCGCATAAACTCTGCGAACTGCCGCCGTAACACAACCCCCCATCATGCTGGTTCTAGGCCGTTTTCACAATATCAGGAGGAGGCGCTTAGAGATCATCCTGATAGCAACCGGTACGTGGAGACGTTCAAGAAGGCTTATCCACAAGCGACAGAACAGCTCGTAAGTCGTTGATTACGATTTTAAAATTTTAATTATTAATTTTACTTAATTATATATTTGTTAGAATATTAATTTTTTTTTTTCCCTTTCAATTAGGAGAGGGTGAACCGGGCCGAAGAAGAAGTGTTGCAGGAAGTTGTTCAGGAGACACAACCGAACATTTCAGAGAAAGATCTGGAAGAAGCCCTGCGCCAGGTCGACAGATCGAATGTTCAAATGGCAGCGAGGATGTTCGACGCAGCCTTCCCAGACCGGTCAAACCAATACTACTGCCGGGGTTTGGGAAGTTCTGGAATAGGGCTCCTGAAGACCACTAAGGGAGCTCAAAAGAAGGGAGGCGGGGACAGCCAACAGATGAGGGGGGAAATGCAGAGATTGGCAGAAGAAAATGCAAGATTGGCGGCCGAGTTCTAGAGATCACAGGAGCAACACTGCAGAACACAGCAGTATTATTTGGATATGTCCAGTTGGCATGCTGAATGCGAGAGAATTCGGCGACACAACTACGTCGGCCAACAAGACTGGTTGTATGCTATGTTCGCGGCACAACAACAAGGCCTTGAACCCCCGCCCCCGTTTCAGCCGTTAGTTGAACCTCCAATGCCTCAACTTCCCGAGTTCGTTCAGCAGGATGACGAGCATGATGGACAGCAGGATGCTGGGGATGACGTGGTGGACTTTGGTAATTTAGAAATTAATTTAATTTTTTTCCCCAAAATAGCCGACGATATTGGCATTATTTCGTCTGCTATAAGTGCTATAGCCGACGATTTTTACCAAATTTCGTTGGCTATAATCGTTATAGCCGACGAAAATGACATTATTTCGTCGGCTATAGTTTACGATATCGTCGGCCATACTCGAAAATATCTGACGAATTTCGTCGGATATTTTGCCAAGGTTTGGTCGACAAAATTAATTTTCGTCTGTAATATCGTCGGCCATACTCGAAAATAGCCGACGATTTCGTTATTTTCGTCGGCCATTAGTTTTACCAACGGCCTTTTATCGACGAATTATAGCCGACGAAATTTTCGTCGGTAGAAGGAATAGCCTACGAAATTTTTTTTGTCGGCTATTCTGTCAAAACTGGTAGTGTTTTGAGAGTATGTATATTTAATTTTTTACGAAAAATAGCAGCTATACTAAAGACTCTTTGTTATAACTCTGTGTTAACTTTTAGTTATCTCGCTAGCCAAATTTGGAGATCACGTGATAGCTTAAAATTAAAACATTTAAATTTAATACATTCGTTATATGTAATTATATATAATTTATATATACATTTAAACTACTTTTTATTTATATAATAAATATTTTAAATTCAAATCAAGTTAAAATAAAGAGAACTGATGCAAACGTATTTCTAAAGTGGCTAACCAAAATGATTGTTTAGCTATTTTGACTAAAATATAGCTAGCATTACTGAAGATGCTCTAAGAGCAACTTTAGCAATGTTAACCTTTTTTTTTTTTGTCAAATTTTAACCAAAATAGCTAAAATGTCATTTTGGCTTGCTAGTTTAGAAATATGTCCGTATCAGGTCTCTTTATTTTAACTACTTTGAACTTATATTACTAATTAAATTTTAAAAAAAAATTACCGTAAATGCAGTTATATATTACTTAGAATCATCTAAAAGAAATGTATTAAATTATAGAGAGCCTCATCTCGCTCTCTATATTTAGGAGCGAGATAGCTAAGAGTTAAAATGGTTAGCCACTTAGGAGTCTGATAGAGCTCCTAATTTTGATAAAAAAAACTAAACAAACTCCATAAAATAGCTAAATAGTCAAAATAGAGAGTCTGTTAAAGATCTTCTAAACTCCATGATTATTTATGTAATTATCATCCCTCGGCATAGATGTGGATCATTCATTAATATAAAATTTCAATTCCTTAAAATTCATCTCACGAATTATTTATACCCATAATATCTTTTACTTGTCGAAAGAAGTGTTATTTTTTACTTAAAACAATTATTACAAGTTGGCTAAAAAACATGTATTAATTATCTATGTCGGTAACATTTTTTACTTAAAACAATTATTACAAGTTTGCGAAAACGCTCACGAATTTCACACATACATAGTAGGTAGGATTTGTATTTTCCATATATTCTCTCTACCTATCCAAATAAGCTTGACAATTTTTGATTTGGAATCTGGCAAATAGTCCATTTCTTGCCAACTACAGCATAGACTTGCTAGTCTTTGCTGACTTGAAAGATTAATGTATCTGGAAACCCTTTGAATTGGCTAATTCCTCGTTTGATAATATTTGGCTCACCAAATTTTAGGTTTGACATTTTGTTACCATATGAATTTCTGGTTCGGAGTAGCTGAAATGGGAAACTCCTCGCTGCTCTATCTGGGCGGAGAATGGGAAGTGACGGCGACCTGACGTCACCTCCGATAGGGATTTGTAGTAGGTGGCCGGTTGTCGTTTACTAAAATCAGCAACCACAACTCCGGTAAAACGCTGCGTTAGGTGGAGCTTCCTACGTGGCCTGGATTTGGTGGCTTCGACTCGGACGTGTATCCCACACAACCAAAACCCCCATATACACTTCCGTCCCTCACCAACCCCCAACTTCCTCATCCTCTACAACCCGGTCCACGATTAGTTTCGTAGACACTATATTGTCTAATCACACGTGTACTTTCTTGGAGTACTTCCACAAAGAGAGAAATTGATAGAAACGTGGGTATTGGTGATTGGCGGTGTCGAATGTTTCGGTGACAGACGCGTTACCGAGAGAGTTGAGTGTGTTTCTATTTATGACATAATTGACCTTGACCTACCCTTTGGGAAATTTAGTAATACCGGATGGGTCCGGTTTCATATCAGCTTCACCTACTTGTATATTACTGCAACCAAAACACAAACCAAACCAGGGAGAAGGCACATTTCTAGAAAGCTAAACCCAACCCAATCCCTACCTTCTCCTTTCTCTCTATATCCAAACACTATTTTCATTTTCCGTTTCCGGCGAAAACCACTATGGAGAACAAACAGGACAGTCACGAGTTCATTTTCCGGTCGAAGTTGCCGGACATTTATATCCCTAACCACCTCCCTCTCCACACCTACTGCTTCGAGAACATCTCCCAGTTTCATGACCGTCCTTGCCTCATAAACGGCAACACCGGCGAGACCTTCACCTACGCCGATGTCGAGCTTACCTCCCGCAGAGTCGCCGCCGGTTTAGACAAGCTCGGCATTCAGCAGGGTGACGTTGTAATGCTCCTCCTCCAAAACTGCCCTGAATTCGCTTTCGCGTTCCTCGGCGCATCTTACATAGGGGCCATCATCACCACCGCGAACCCTTTCTACACTCCGGCCGAGGTCGCCAAGCAAGCCACCGCCTCCAAGACAACGCTGATCATAACACAGACGGCCTACATCGACAAGGTGAAGGACTTCGCCAAACACAACAACGTTAAAGTCATGTCTGTGGATGAGACTTCGTTGTCTGACGAGGACGTGTTGCATTTCTCCGAGCTGACGTCGGCTGACGAGAGCGAGATCCCGGCTGTGAAGATCAACCCGGACGACGTCGTGGCGCTGCCGTATTCTTCCGGAACCACGGGGCTGCCGAAAGGGGTGATGCTGACGCACAAGGGTTTGGTGACGAGCGTTGCGCAGCAGGTCGACGGCGAAAACCCGAACCTCTACTTCCACAAGGAGGACGTGATCCTCTGCGTGCTGCCGTTGTTCCACATCTACTCCCTCAACTCTATCTTTCTCTGCGGCCTTCGCGCTGGTGCGACGATTCTGATCATGCAGAAGTTTGAGATCAACAAGTTGTTGGAGTTGGTGGAGACGAAAAAGGTGACTATAGCACCGTTTGTGCCTCCGATTGTTTTGAACGTCGCCAAGAGTCCCGACCTGCACCGTTACGACTTGTCGTCGATTCGGATGGTGATGTCAGGCGGGGCTCCGATGGGGAAGGAGCTCGAGGACACTGTCAGGGCAAAACTGCCTAATGCCAAACTCGGACAGGTAAATTAATTTGACGTTACAAAAACGTTCATAGCTGTTACTAATTAACGTTAAAGTATTTCTTTTCCCAACTTTCTGTAAGTTTAAGAGGGACCGAAAACTTTATTTTTGGCTTGTCTTGGTTGGTGAGGAAATTGATATGTGAAATGTTTGGAGGGGGTTGAATGGTGAGAGTTGACTGAGCATTTTTAAGGTATTTCATCGGGGTTGTTTCGGATTTTAATATTTTTAAGATGTATAAATTCATTGTTTCGATTAAGGTCGAGTATAATTTTTCTTCCTGGAGTTTAAAATTCAACGAAACGATAGTCAAATAAGTTTTATAAATACACTATATATGTGTGTTATGATCAAGTGGGATATGCATTATCATCAAAATAGGGAGGAATAATAGGATAACATTTTGGATACCATTTGAAATATTTGTGATTTGGATTGGGACCGAACAATATGTGGGCATTTTAATGTGTCAACTACATAAGAATAGGAAAGAAATTAAGAATCAAACCTGGTTCTACCGAATCATGCAAGCGTCAGCTATCTAGTATCATTCGTTAATTAGTACTATCAAATATGACATATTATCGATGGTATTTTTATCCCGATTTTATCACTAAAGTAATAGAAGGAAAATTAGGATTTATGTTCTTAATTTACTATTAGTGTTGTAAATGCACTTTTGGAGTATGTTCTAAACTTGTGTACGTTTATATTTCGAAAAGGGTTATGGGATGACTGAGGCAGGACCAGTTCTATCAATGTGCTTGGCATTTGCAAAAGAACCCTACGAGATAAAATCAGGTGCGTGCGGGACGGTGGTGAGAAATGCTGAGATGAAGATCATCGACCCCGACACCAATGAATCCCTTCCCCGAAACCAATCCGGAGAAATTTGCATCCGGGGGAGTCAAATCATGAAAGGTAATTACTACATACCCAACCTAGCTACTATACCACTATTCATTTTCATAATTCGATAATTTAATATGAGTGGTTTAATGGTCCATGATGGATTCAAATCATGACCGTTGTTGTTCATAAAGCACGCTAAAGTTTGATTTAAAGTCTTTACTTACAAAAATTGAGAACACGACTCATATTTGTATTTTCATAAAAAAATATTTTTTATCAGAATTTTTATATTAAGTTGGTGAATTTGGTGAATCATAAGACTTTTCATTTCTTGTGGTTGTACGGTATCATGACGTCTACGTATAATAATAGAATAGCAGATTATAAAACAAGAGTGGACGGAGTAATATGTGACTTTGTCTTCCTCGTTCGAACTTAATTAATTAGAGCAGTGACCCTTTCACTACTTCTACTAGCTAATAATGTGTTTGGCATGCATGTCTACTTCATCAAGTTTTTTTTTTTTTTTTTTCGTAAAATAATAAGATATTCTATCATTCAAAATCATTCTCGAATATTTTTAAGTACTTTGTTCTGAGGTATTGTGGAGTTAGAGCCATTTTACTTTGTTCCCTTGTTAAATGTTTAGAAAGATTAAAGGGAAGGGATAATTATGCATGGACATGGCTAGTGCACTAGTAGTTGTTTCCTTTGGTTGATGGGTAGAATACATGCACTTACATATTGACAACACTTGCCGGTCTTGTTTGGTCACATTAACTTGGAGGTAAAATACTTGTGTTGTATGGACGACGGTGTGCATCTATACTCTCTCTAATTTACATATTTTGGGCAATGTAATCAACGATTTTAACCGTTCAAAAGTTGAATTAGTCAATAAAAATCATTTCTCACTACAAAAAAAGGAAGCAAATGCCACATTTGTAGTGTGGGGTTTGGTGGTGTGGCCAACTAAAAAAACACCCACATAAATCATGAAATGTGGTATTTTTTTTTTTTAAAAAAACACCCCACATTAAATGTGCCTTTTCATTAAAAAACATCCACATTTAATGAGACATGTGGGTGATTTTTAGGTTGACCATACCACCAAAGCCCACACTACAAATGTGGCATTTGCTTCCCTTTTTTGTAGTGTCTGTAAAAAATAAAAGTAAACAAATATCATTTGCTTAACCGATTGTATCAAACAAATGGACGGCTGATCATGAGACTCCCAACTTTTACTATAACTGTTCATTTGTTTGATGCTATCGAATGAGCAAACGATTTGGGTTTATTCCAAATTTTTACAGAGATGATCTTCATTGATTAATTCAACTTTTGAACGGTTAAGATCGTTGATTACATTGCCCAAGATATGCAAATTAGAGAGAGTATGGACGCACACGTCCATACTAGTATGGACACAAGTATTTTTCTTCTCTTTGTAGAAACAAGGGAGTTATCGATCTTTCCAATAGAATTTGTCCAAAAAGGACACAATTCGAAGATTTTGTTTTTCTCTGGTTGATAATTCATACAAGTGTATAAGTAATCCGAATGATTAAGTTATCTTTGTCAATTCACGAGTAATATTTCACACTGAAAATGTGAAATTTTCGCCTAAATCCTTACCATAATAGTAAATGAGCAAAAGAATTTGAATGTATCAGTTTACTAATTACCCTAACTCATTGGTGTTGCAGGATACCTGAATGATACTGAGGCGACTAAGAGAACCATAGACGAAGAAGGATGGTTGCACACAGGTGATATAGGTTACATCGACGACGATGACGAGCTCTTCATCGTTGACCGGTTAAAAGAACTCATCAAATACAAAGGTTTCCAAGTCGCTCCGGCTGAGCTCGAAGCCATGTTGATCTCCCATCCCAACATCTCCGATGCTGCTGTTGTACCGTAAGTTATTTACCCTAGCTACTTCATGACATGTCTCAACTTTCCTTAAATATATGTTGAAGTAATTAGTAACTAATAACTTGTTTACGATCAGGATGAAGGATGAGGCTGCAGGAGAGGTTCCCGTTGCATTTGTTGTTAGATCAAACGGTTCCAAGATATCTGAGGATGACATTAAGCAATACATATCAAAACAGGTACGTACCTTCTTCAATTACTCGGTTGCATTATAATGTTCTCCACATCCATTCCTTGCAAACAATATAAATGGTTTTGTTCTGAAAAATAAGCGAGCAAAACCAGTTATAGTGTTTAGATCTAACAACTTATGTACTAGATTTTAGTGGTCCTCAAATTAATCGTGAACTTCTCTATATGCAGGTGGTGTTCTACAAGAGAATAGGTAGGGTTTTCTTCACAGACAAAATCCCGAAAGCTCCCTCTGGCAAAATATTGAGAAAAGACTTGAGAGCAAGACTGGCTGCAGGTGTACCGAACTAGGCTTCCAGCAACTGAAGAGTTACTACAAACACAGTAAGATCAGATTATCCAGTGTGACGAAGATCAAACGACTATATATCCATGTTATCGGCTAATTTTCCGAAATCGACAAGGGAACTTCAGGATGGAAAGGAAAAGGAGTCGTAATTGTTTCTATAATGGGGTGATTTTTCAAGCCTTTGTATGTACCTAATTTCTTCCTCTCTGGGACCAATTAAGGGAAAAGAGAGAAGTTGTAGGCTTTATACAAATTTGTTTTATGTATAGGGTGTTGGATCAATTCAAAAATGAACTCGTAATGTTTGCAACTCTATATGTTGAGTGATATATTTGTTCAAAATATAGCTTAATGTTCATATCCTTACTTATCTGTAGCTGGAAAGACTTCAGGCTCTGCTCCCTTTCAGTAGATTCTCACACCACTACTTGGCGGGGTCATAATCAGAGGTGGTTATTACATGGTTGGTAACAAAGTTAATAATAGTGTAATAGCAAGGGTTAACATTCTCAATGTTGGAAATACTCCCTCACATAACCAAGATTCGAACACAGAGATGTGGACGTGCATTGTAAATGAAACAGGAGAATGGATCATGTTCCTGATAAACACCCAAAACCAGTTCCTAATAGCTGTAGTTGTTTAGGACCTCATCTATTGTCATGCAATTCAAGAATTTCCCAGTCTGTTAGCCTCAACTAAAATAGCGGAACAAATAAAGCTGTAGCTACAAATTACATCATAAACATAGGATTAGTTCTCCAAAATATCAAAAGTTGAGTACAGAATTGCTGATAGCAGGTATACACTGCAAATATAACCCTCTCACCCAACAATTACAATCAAAAGTTGCAAACTATACTAGCCAGTCAATCTAACTATTGCACCGTTCTCATGAAATCTGTTTATCTAGTCTTACAATCATATGATTTCATGAAGGGATTCAAAGAAAAGTCAAATGAAACAGCTTGTCTATGAGCTCAACAATTTTTCTGCAGTTTTGGTAGCAAAAATTTGTCAAAACCCCAACAAAATAAAGAAAGTGTAAAAACTTTTCAAAGCCATCTAATCTCTACCACCCTACTAATACCAAGTTTTAGATTCTGCAAGCAAGCCTTCGAAAATGACAAAGGAAATTCAAAAATGACCAAGGAAGTGTCATAACTTCATCATAGATCAGACCAAAACAAAAGATGCCTCCTTCACCACCCTACAAGTAAGAGTTGCAAAAGTGCCATCCTAATGTATAGGCCGTTCTTTGCTTGTCTAAAATAGGCAGCTCTTGGATCCCCATCAACATCCAAAGTAATCTGAATGACAGTCAGAGGATAATAAAATTACCAAATAAATACATGAATAAGCACCGGCATATTAAACGAGCCTAAAATCTTTTATAATTGCTTACCTCATCAAGTCTAGGCAGAGGGTGCATGACCACAGCATGCTTCTGCATCACATCTAAAACATGACGGTCCACAATGTACTTGCCTCGAGCTTCTTCGTAGAGGTCGATTCTCTCTTCAAACCGTTCACGCTGAATGCGAGTTTGATAAAGAACATCACACTTGGAAGCAACTTCCATCAAATCAGCACTTTCTTCCCACTCGACATTCTTTGACGTCAAATAATCTTTTATATCATTCTGCAAATGGAATACAAAAGAGTTGTGATTTATATCTAAGGGGTCATAACTAGACTTCCCTCCATTGCCATATTATAATAAATTCAACAAAACTAAAAATATATGCAAAATACCCTGTTTCGAAATCTACCTTCATTTTAACTACATCAGGAGATACGAAATAGATCTTCACATCATTATACTTTGTAAGCAAGTATGCTAGTGAGCGCACTGTCCTTCCATTAGCAAGATCACCGACAAGCGCAACTTTTATTCCATCCAGCTGTCCGATCTCTCTTTCAATAGTGTAGACATCTAAAAGAGCCTACAAACACAAAACCAAAGAAATATCTATAACTGGATGAAGAATACTAAAACTAACAGGAACTGTCTAGCAGCATGCCTTCGACATGAGACACAATCATTATACTCCAACATGGATATAACCCTTCTATAATGAAATAGATGCTGGCAGTAAATGAATTTGTCTCATAACAACCAAGCATCTATATCATTATAGAAGGGTTTATATCCACCACTACATTTTTTTTCTTTGCAAACTTAATTCTCTTACAAATTTAATCTAAGGATCGCCAATTTTGGCTCTTTCTTTCTACAACACATCCGTTGATGGCTGTATAAAGGATTTAAGCATTTTAAGAACATAAGACTCACCATTCGTCAGTCAATACAATGACATGTCCAATTCTTTGTGGCTTTACATACGGCCTTTTACAAAAATAAAAAAAAGGAGTCGTTGAGAAACTCACTCTTGCAATCAATGGAACTGAGGCATACCTGTGTTGGATGTTCTCCAGGACCATCTCCTGCATTAATTATAGGAATGCTAGCAGTTGTTGCAGCTCTTTTCGCTGCACCACTCTCAAAGTGACGCATCACAATAATATCCGAGTAACCTTGAACCGTTCTTATAGAATCTGAAAATGAAGCACCAACACATTCATGACCCAGTTGTAGTAAAACGATCTCTTTGGAAATTTGATAAGTAATGGGAAGGAGATACCTTCAAGTGTTTCTCCTTTAGCTGCTGAAGAAAACTCCCTTGCATTTTCAGTAGTCAAAACTTCCCCGCCCAACCGTTTCATGGCAGACTCGAATGAAAGTCTTGTTCTAGTGGAGGGTTCATAAAAGAGAGTAGCCATAAGATAGCCCTTAAGAATTTGGCTTCCCCGTGAATTCTTCTCAATATACTCCATACCACGTGCAACTCCAAAAATAGCATTGAGAATATCTCTATCAAACTGTTGAGCTTCAATCACATTATCAAGTTCAAACTTCTTTCCTGTCGAAAAGGCAGATGAATTTTCAGCTCTCAATGCAAGGCACAAAATGTCATTCTTCTGTGAGAATTTTGCAGCTTGTTGACATTTTGATAATGTCTCATTGCTAAACAACCTTGACCGTGTTAGGTACATGGAGTCGGAGTAACCAGATTGTTTACAGACAACATTTAGATAACTGCTCCTGAAGTCTCTATGGCACACTGTTGTTTTGTGAAACGGCATGATCCCTTGGGACGAAAATGAAACCAGTGATGATGAAGCAGTCATTTTAATATGTAAAAATTGCCTCTTTGGGATCAAGTTGTGTATATCAAGCTCGCTGAAGCCTCTCTGCATATAACATAAAACTGGAAATTGAATTGCCTAATACACACACACCATTGGGATTTTGGAAGTAAAAATAACTGATTGCCTAGTAGTGCTTGTATGTTGTACACATAGTAATAGAATATAGGAAAACTAGAAGAAATCAGCTCAGTTTTCAAAATGATGACCATTCTTCAGTAAAGCACATTTCACAAATGATTAGTTCCTATTTTAACTTTTAAGATAGTGACTCGTGCAGATGAAAAAGGTATCAATCAGAAGAAAAGAATCAAAAGGAACAAAATCAAACTCAAACCATCTGTGTTCTTTGTAAGTATGCAACAAACTCACAGCATGCAAATGGGTTTGTGCAAAAACTTATGCTTACCCAGTATGCTAGTTTTTCTGAACACTAAAATGGCAGCATAATAAGACGATCAAACAACTTGTAGCAATAAAAAAAGAACCCACTTTCCTAAAGTTCAAAACTTTAACAGCTATACAGTCTAATACACATAATTAAGAGGGAAACCTGTCTCACCGGAAACTCAATCGGACATAAACAGGGCCACAGGACTCTCCCGCTGACGCCAGTATCTGAGGAATGAGTGGGGATACAATTTGCCAGATTGCTCTCTATTTCTTCAAATAATCGTGCTTCCCGGGCCGTGGAGTGAGTTTCTTTTTTGAGTGTTTGTGGGCCTTTTAGGCAAGAGTGTTCGAGTTTCAGATTGGGCCTGACGATTGGTAGGCTAAAATTGCAAAATCAGAGTTTAATAAGCAAAATTATTAAGAAGTGAGTGACATAAATCACTCCAGCATTATACGAGTATGAGTCTAGTTATATATTAAATTGACGGATACTTGAAGACTATAATCACATAGTTTTTCCATGAACGAATATGTTCACCTGGTCAGTAACATTGTGTTTTGGACATGAGTTGCTGAGCATGGGAACATTGTTTCCATGGCCATGAATCTCTTTGACCTCACAAATACAATTATTTTCAGTTTCAGTTTTTTTGACTTTTTGCAGTTAGTGTTGAATAGTTGGTCCAAATGAAATCGACCTAGAACTAGAAGCTGGGTAGGGTTGGATAGTTGTGGATAGTGAAGACTGAAGATCACTGAGATAACTTCTTGAAGGTGATTGCTATATTTAAGATACTTACAACTATACTAACTGCAGGTGTATTAGAATACTTATTGGCAACACTTACAAGCACTCTGAATATATAATACGTACATACGTAGTGCATCAAATAAATGATGTTTACTGAATGAGTGGTGTATACGACATTAAGGAATATACGTGAGCAAGTGATGATCAAGAAAGCTAATTAACTTGTAACCCTAAGTTTTTGTGTACTATATATTCTCCACCAAATCGAAGAGGGAGTAGTGGTGGTGACAGGGAAATGGAAAATAGTAGTGGTGACCAATCAGCATTCCAACAGTTGCCGACGACGTTGATTTCTAGTTTAGGTCAACTTGTGTAGTCCTTCTGTCTGCCAACGTTCCATTTTCAGGCAATTGGGCCATTCTATTTGTCCACATGATCCTCCAGTACTTCTTCCCTGTAGCCAATAGCCTCTTGATCATCTGTCCGTATATTTGAAGAAGAGAAATGAAGTGATTGTTCTTGATATGTTATATATTAATCTTGACAATTTGAGTCCGGTTGTGACACTTGTGCACTGTTTATCATGATATTATAACGAGTTATCCGATGTGATCATGTTTTACTTCCGGCTACAATCACTACGCCATTTGTTATTTTAAGCGACGGACATTCACTACGTCTGTCGCTGTAAGAGCAACTAAAGCGACGGACAAATGTTCGGTCGCACAAAAAATATATCCGTCGCTTAAGAGACTTTTATGCGACATAGAGTATGCGACGAAGTATGTCAGTCGCTGAAGATCCTCTAATGCGACGCATAGGTCATGACGGTTTAAGTTAGTCGCATAAGAGTCTCTTAAGCGACGACACTGAAGCGACGGCTAATGTTCGTTCTCTTAAAAGTTTAAGATCTGCTATAAAGCCCTTGGCTTAGACAGAACACAGAAGAAGAAGAAAACGGGAAAAATCACTGTAGCAGCGGCGAAAAATCTCCAAAACTGCTGATTTCGTCAATTTCGGGATTCAAAAGCTTGGGTTTTCTCTTCCAATTGCTTTATAGGTTAGTATAATCTCTCATCTTCATTGTAATCACCATATTTCGGTTTGATTGGTTGAATTTAGTGTTTGATATCTTGAGTTGGATTTTGTTTATAATGTGTTTTGTGTTGTTTTTAGTGTTGGGTGTTTGAATATCGGATGGAGTTTGTGTTGATTTTGGTGAAATTGAGATTATTTAGTTTAGTTTGTGAAATTGTGAAATTTAGTGAAATCGAATTTTAGTGAAATTTAGTGCAATTGAATTTTAGTGTAATTTAGTGAAATTGAATTTTAATGTAATTTGGTGAAATTTAGTGAAAATGAAATTTAGTGAAAATGAAATTTTGTGAAATAGTAAAATTTAGTGAAATTTTGTGAATTTTATGGTAGATTAGGTTGAAATTATTAATTAATGATATAATTGATTTGTGTTGTGTGTGGATTGTGGTAGTTAGGGTTTCTGAAACATGCGAGTGGCTTAGTGAGGGAGTGTGGTGCCGTGTGTAAATTTATTGTTTCGTATTATATATAATTGTGGTGTTTATCAGCTTAGAACTCCCGTTTGAGAATCAACAACGCATCTAGTTGATCGAGATGGGTTGTTGATTCTCGAATTGTCCCATTTTTGGACACTTTAGGCCAACACGAGTTTGTTGATCCTTTTGCTATTCATGTGGTTTAAGTTTAAGTTTTGGGATATAGTTTCGACAGTGTCTCTTTACAATGTCCCTCGAGTGCAAATTAGGTTGTTTAGATTTTTGTGCACTTGAGGAACTGTAGGGAGATGCTGCCGAAATTTCCCAAAACTGTAGCTGAAACCACATGAATAGCAAAAGGATCAACAAACTCATGTTCGCCTGAAGGGGATAGGACCCAACCCGGAGGCATAAGGAGAAGAAGTGTTGGGACAGGTTTTGATTGTATCATAAATGTTGTGTGCTAACCTTATGCATATTGTATGTTTATGTTATGACAAGAAACATGGACAAGAGTTGGATTGGCTTATCTAGAGGTGATTCGAAGTTTATTCAGGGGATAATTGAATTTTGTGCGTTTGTTCTTCAAAATAGCAGTAGTGACACGGAAGTGCACAAGTGCCCGTGCAAGCGCTGTCGGTTGTACAAGCGGAGGCTTAGAGTGGATGAGATGTTTACGCACTTGAGGGAAAACGATATGTCTGATTACACTACATGGATACATCACGGTGAGGTTGCAAGCGGTCCTTCATTGTATGAGCAGAGGGAACAATACCTTCAGCAGAAAGCCTCTTCTGGTGGTAGTGCGGGTCCTCAGATAAACCCCAGTATGGACATTCTGTATGATGCTTTCCCATGTATGGATACATTTTATGAGCCAGAGAATGCTGGTGATTTAAATGATTTTTATGATATAAATGATTTAGATTCTATTGCCAGAGATGCTTATGAGAAGTATAGCAGACTTTTATTAGAAGGCCAGACTCCGTTGTATGATGGTAGTGAGGAGACTGTTTTAACCATCATCCTTAAAACAATTAAGATAAAAACGGAAAATAGATGGTCATACAAAAGTTTTGATGAGAACATAAAGTTGATCAAGAGAGCGCTTCCTCCAGGAAACAAGTGTCCTGATTCATACCGAATTGTAAGAAAGATCCTAAAGAACATGGGTCTGGGTTATGAGATCATTCACGCATGCGAGTATGGTTGTGCGTTGTTTTACAAAGAGAATGCAGAACTATACAACTGTCCCAAATGCCATGAGTCAAGATGGATATATTTTGCACAGAGTATAAAAGTTCATGTAAGAAAGGTTCGTTATTTCCCTCTAACACCCAGGTTGCAACGCCTATATATGTCGCCGCACACAACAAAGGAAATGCGGTGGCACGGGGAAAGGATTTCAGATCCAGATTTTCTTAAACACCCGGCAGATGGGGAAGCATGGCAAGAGTTTGATAAGGACTTTCCAGATTTTGCCAACGACATTAGGAACGTGCGCCTCAGACTAGCTAACGACGGGTTCAATCCTTATGGTGCATCCTGCAGTCCTCAAAGCACTTGGCCTGTTGTGGCGATGCCTTACAATTTGCCTCCTTCAATGTGTATGAAAAAAGAGTTTAACATGCTTGTATTGTTAATATCCGGTCCAAAGTCTCCTGGAAAGTGTTTGAATGTGTTTATGAGACCAGTGATCGATGAGCTAAAGATGTTGTGGACTATTGGAGTTCAAATTTATGACAGACATGAGCCAAAGTCATTCATAATGAGAGCAGCAGTGATGTGGACCATTAGGGACTTTCCCGGATTAGGAATGTTGGGAGGCATCCAGACAAAAGGCTACAAAGCATGTCCAATTTGTTTGGAAGATATTGATTCAAGCAACTTGATAGGGAGAATGGCATACCAGGGCCACCGCAGATGGCTAGACCAGAGTCATCCATGGCGTCGAGCAGCAGATAAGTTTAATGGGAATGTTGAGTTAAGGGGAGAACCACGCTCTTGGTCTGGGGATGGGATTTATAGCAGTATCCTCTCTCATGACTACCCTGAACTGAGTTTGCATCTCAAGCTCAAGCCCAAAGCAACTAGAGAGAAACTGTGTTGGACTCACGTGAGTATATTTTGGGAGCTGCCGTACTAGACCTCATCGAAAATAAGGTATACCTTAGATGTCATGCACATTGAGAAGAATGTGTACGACAACATCATTGGAACCATTTTCGGTCTGGAAGGAAAGACCAAGGACGATCCAAAAGTTCGTGAAGGTCTGGAACAACTAGGGATACAGAAGAGGTTGTGGAAGAAAATGAAAACCGAGTCAAGTAAAAATAAAGAGAAAGTATCTCAAGCACCGTATACAGTTCTTCCTGAGGCAAAGAGCGAGATTTTCGAATGGATTAAAGATGCACAGTTTCCTTATGGTTATGAGGGAAGTTTGAAGAATAAGGTCAATCTGAACGAGAAAAAGTTTTATGGATTGAAGACGCATGACTGCCATGTACTCCTCCAACGTCTTCTTCCAGTGGTTATTCGACCATATCTGCCATATTACATCGTTGAGCCGTTAATACCGTTGTCCAGATGGTATCAGAAATTATGTGCTAGAGAGTTGAAGAAAGAGGACGTCCGTGACATGAAGCAAGAAATAGTCATGATTCTTTGTAAATTGGAAATGATCTTTCCTCCCACTTTCTTCACCATCATGGTTCATCTCATGATTCACCTTCCCGAACTGGTTCTGCTTACCGGACTAGTACATTTTACCTGGATGTTTCTCATGGAAAGGTGATGCGTTATTTTATTTATTTTAACTACCTGATCATATCCATATGTATTGTACTAACTATAATGTTTGACAGGCAACTTGGGGACTACTATTTTTTTTTTAGAAACACATGTTTCCCAGAGGGTTGTATGCTGAGCAATACATTACAAATGAGTGTGTGACATATGATGAGTCGCCTAAGCGAGCATCAAGCAATAATAACCCTACAATCGTTAGCAGTATAGACATAAGTAGGGATCGTTCTAAGCCGGGGATTAAGGGTACCTGAAACATGAGATTGTTAGATAAAAACATATATACATATGCACAAAAATCGTCACATGGGGGAAGGTATGGCCTCGGCAGCAAGGCTGCCCATAACACTAGACACGAAATTACAATGCTGAAAATAAATCCTAAGTCTATTATTTACAAGTTTGGTCGACATCTTTCACACAAAGCACTCGGCACTTAACTCTTTAACACATAAGACTCACACAAAAGAAAGTAAGGAATAAGTATTTAGCATGCATTGGATTTAAACAAGTTTTAACCTACAACTAGAACGTTTCCGATCTTACCTAGTTGAGAAACTCTCTAATGTTTTAAGATCGAGATATTCGCAGAGTGACCCTAAAAGTTATGCTACCGTTATACAACTCGTAACATTGAAGCACGAAAGTCTATAATCGAAGACATGTAAACAAGCAAGGTTGTCAATCATCTCATTTAACATGCAAGTTTTAGCTAAGGTTATACCCTAGGTGAGCACAATAGAATAAAAGCAACATACGTTTAATCTTTATTCATTCTACTCGGGTTAGATGAAACTTAACATCTAGATTTACTTGTTTGTTAGACAAAACTAATGTGTCGATTTTAAGACACGCCATTAGATTACTAACCAATTTAAATCCTCATCACGTATTTATACCGCTGTCCTAATTATCTAAGTGTGTAAATCTTACAAGTTTTATATTACAAATTAACATGCAAAAACTTAAAGAAAACGTGGCTTAAACCTAGACCTAAGCAACGAATCAAATATATCTTTAACATAAAAATTATAAAACCAATCTCCAATTCGGTTCATACATAGACATACAAACCAAAACCAAAAATACATGCAAGTTTCATAGACAAAACTAGACATAACTACATAAAATTTACTAAACCGAAAGAGAGGAGTGGATCACACTTTTGTAGACACCTTGATGACTTCGACTCGTGTGTATCGGGCGGAGTATGGAGGCTGTATGGAAGGGCTGCTCGGCAAAAGATGGCTCGGCAGGAAATCCATGTTTCGGCAGGAAATCCAAGTTTCGGCAGAAACTTAGGTGAGGGTGAAGATGGTTTTCGGCTAGGGTTTGTGTAGGATTTTTGGGGAGAATTTGGTAGAGCTTTGGCTTTGTGTTTTGGCTTGAGATGTGACCAGTTTTTCTGTGAAAAAGATGGCTATATATAGAGGACAATTGCTAGGGTTGCCGGCCTCAACAAGGAAAGGAGAATTCATTTTCCTAGTTGGCTTATGTTTCCTTGTTGAATAATTATTGCATTCTTGGACTTCTTTTTCTGAATTTTCTTCATAGCATGGGCTTCATACCTTCGTGGACTTCATATGTGGGCTTGACAACTCCATGTGGTGAACTTGGTCCCTGGAAAAATACCCGAAGCCCGCCAAGAACCAAAACCGGCAGCAACATTGCCGATCCGCCATGCAATCCTAGCCCGACTAGGATTGCGTCTTTTCTTCACTTTTTCCTCCATTGCTTTGACTCAATGTCTTTCTCTATCCTTCAATAAGCTTGGACAATCTTCAAATATGCAATGGTGCGCCAAAATGTCCATCGAAAATAGAAACAAAGGAAACGAGGCAGAAACTTGCTGGAATCGGCTGGAATGACCTTGTTCCGGTAAATCTGGCATAACGCCCTCCTCGGAGATCCAATTGATGAGATTCTAAGTCTCAGAGAAACTAAACACGTAGGGCTTCCTTCATATAAAAGGGCTTGATCAAACTCCTTATGAAACGTCGGGAATGAAGTTTTGAAGTTGGGACACAGTCCCAGGAAAAATCCTGGAAGTCCCTGGATTGATTTGCTCGAACTGCTAATTTGCAGCCATCTTTTGGGTGAGTTCCCGAACTCCGATTGATCTGTACTTTTGACAAAAAACCCATTAGAAGGCCAATAATATGCATACCAAATTTCAGTAAATTTTGAAAAGGATAAGTCACAATTTCATTCATCTCAGAATCACGAAAAAGATACATTTTGCACTATTTTCCAGAATTCTTATACTTAGTCATTTTTCCTGGATTCTAAA
Organism: Potentilla sterilis; assembly: GCA_963682095.1. NCBI lineage: Eukaryota > Viridiplantae > Streptophyta > Magnoliopsida > Rosales > Rosaceae > Potentilla > Potentilla sterilis. The sequence goes on from OY821758.1 coordinate 42,456,587, forward strand.
GCACATATTTTCAAAACTCTACCAAATTGACACTAAACTATATTATGACTCGATCTTAGACAAATAAGGGTTAAACAAAGCATAAACGAGGGCGTAAACACATTAATATCGTCCCACATTGTGCTCCTATCAACTACCCCACACTTATCCTTTGCTAGTCCCTTAGCAAACTAAATAAAAACTAGACTCTAAATAACTATTGTCCCTAACGATTCGTCTCAGGCTCGTATGTACACATAGCTTTTAAGTTAATGCATGAGAATGCGAAGCGCGAAAATTCCAAGTTTCATGAACATGGAACATCAATAAAAACATATACGAGCAAAAGTAAGCATGTAGACACGTTAAGCTAATTCACTCCACCTCACAAAGCATACACTCTTCGATTTCTACTTGTAGCATGGTTATTCACTCATTCGTATATGCAAGTGAAAGATAATGAATTACGAAGAGTAACTTGCATATGTCAAAGAAACAAAAGCACTTTGTGAAATTTTTATGGAAAAACCTCATATGATAACTATATACACCAATGAACCAAAACCATATGCTTACTCTTGAGAAAATCTCTACAAATCAAATTTAACCATCTTAAGAATCATGAAAAGATCAATAAACGGTTGTAATGGGGCTAGGCTAAGGGGTATTCGATATTTGGATAAGGAGGCTTAAAACGTCACCATGGCCTTTGGTAAAGCTCAAATCTCCTCATGTCTTCTCATCAAGGGTCGAATTTCTTCTTGTTGGACCCACACTTCATTTTTTTCTTCCCAAAAACATTACAACACAAATCAAGACTCACACCATGCACAATTTTCTTTTTCTTTTCTATGCCGTGCCCTACATTTTTCTTTTCTTTTCTTGCTCTCGGCTTCTGTTTCTTTTTCTTTTGGTCTGAGCAAAATTTTTCATTCTCTTTTCTCTTTTACTAAGGCACGGCATATATTTTTCATACATACTAATGGCTAAGTCTACCCCACACTTGTTCTTCTTCATCACTTCACGCGAAAACTCTTTCAAAAATCAAGCTTTGCCGACACATAAGGTAAATTCATCACTATACTAAGCTCATGGAAAGTGTTTAAGGGTGATGAATGAAAAGGCTAATCGTAGGCTCAAAGGGGTTTACTAAGGTGTCCTACGACGGGCACAAAAAGGGCACCTGCTTTATTTGGCAATGGTGGTAAACCTAAAAAGATCTTTTCAATCACTTTCAAAATCAAGGTATTTTATGACTAAAAGCGTTTTGAAAATCAACAAGAGTAAGTTCTAGTAATACTCGAGTTCATTAAAAAGCTATGACACATAATCATCGAATAATCAAAGAATTATGAGGTTTCATGCTTCCTATGAATCTATTGATTTTATCTTTTTATCACTCAAGAAGAAAGGAAATTGGCTCTAAAGCTCACATTGGTTATTTAGGAAATAAACTAGCTAAAACATGCATGCTTCGTTAATCAACAAGTCCTACATGCTCCTACCAATGCACATAATCCATGAAACTCACAATTTTAAAGTACGCACAACTATCATCTATGTATGCAAAGAGGAGAAAAAACATCATTGACATATTAGGGGCATCCTAAGACTCGAAACAACAATTTAAACACTCTATTTTTGTATTACAATTTTCTAAATTTTCTCTTCTAAATTAATCACACGAAAACATAAACGGAATACGTTATCCCACCCCACACTTAGAAAATTACATTGTCCTCAATGTAAGCACAAATTTATATCAACGAATTTCCTAAGCATGCAATAGTCTGACACATTCCAACATATCATCACAAATCAAAGAAAAAGAGAAGGGTTAGGAAATTTCAAACTCTCGGTGATGGCTCCTTCATTTTTCAATGGTCGAATTGGGTTGCCTCCCAAGTAGCGCTTTGTGTTTATAGTCCATTGCTTAGACTTTTCACCGTTGTTGCGTGTGTTCATCGTGAGCCAAAATAGCTCAAATCGGCACGAAGGAGTTCAACGAGGTACTCGTTGCACCATGTGCTTGTCTCGGCATCAAAGTGGGGTGTGCCGGCATGAGGTTGTGTTTTAGGCAACATATCGGCAGCAGGGTGTTTCTTGGCAGGAGGAGACGTATCCGAGTGCTGCTGCGTGTCCGGCGTCGTATCTGTGGTGGTGGCTGCAGCTGGCTTGGCAGTAGGTGACATCTCGATAGCACTGCCGGCAATGGCAGGTCCGGCTGCTGCATTGGTGGGCTGCTTCACGGCTGTGGTAAGGATAGTGGTGGCCGATGGTGCTTGTGGCGCATCCGTAACTTGTAGGAAATCTACGGTGTGCTCTTGGAATGAATCATAGTAAAGTTTCAAGCGATGGCCATTAACCTTGAACACTTTGTTGGTGCTTGGGTTGAGAATCTCGATGGCTCCATGTGAAAATACTTGAGTGACTATGAAAGGTCACTCGATGTGAAAATACCCATCGAGAACGAAGCTTACCCGGAAAGAGTCGAAGTCGAGTATTGAATAAGAGAACTTTTTGACCAACCTCGAATTTCTTTCCTCTTATCATCTTGTCATGGTAAGCGCGAGTCTTCTCCTTGTAAATCCATGCGGCATCATATGCTTCATTGCGTATTTCTTCAAATGCGTTGAGTTGAAGCTTTCTATGAAGGCCGGCGTTGTCAATGTCCATGTTGAAAGCCTTGATGGCCCACTATGCTTTGTGCTCTAGCTCAACCGGTAAGTGACATGCTTTGCCATAAATTAACCGAAAAGGTGACATACCTATCGGCGTCTTGTATGCAGTCCTATATGCCCACAAAGCATCATCGAGACGATCACTCCAATTCTTCCTTGAAGGTCCAACCGATTTCTCTAATACTTGCTTGATCTCTCGATTGCTCACTTCGGCCATACCACTTGTTTGGGGATGATAAGGTGTAGATACCTTATGTGTGGCGCCATACTTCTTCAACAAGACTTCAATAGTGCGGTTGCAAAAATGGGAGCCTCCATCACTAATCAAGACTCTTGGAACTCTAAAACGTGAGAATATGTTAGTCTTGAGGAAATCGGCAACCACTCTTGAATCGTTGGTGCATGTGGCCTTCGTTTCTATCCACTTTGACACATAATCAACCGCTAGCAATATATAAAGAAAGCTCTTGCTACAAGGAAACGGCCCCATGAAATCAATTCCCCATAAGTTGAAAATTTCTACCTCAATGATAGGTTGTAGAGGCATTTGATATAGGGCTCCTATATTGCCGGTTCTTTGGCAACGGTCACAAGTCACACACGCCATATATGAATCTTTAAACAAAGTTGGCCAAAAGAAACCACACTCAAGTACCTTCAATGCCGTCCTCTTTGGCTGAAAGTGACCACCACATGCCTCGGAGTGACAAAAAGAAAGAATGGATTGATGCTCTTCTTTCGGAACACATCTTCATACCACTTGATCGCTACATTGCTTCCACAAATATGGCTCGTCCCAAAAGAAGTGCCGAGCTTGCTTCTTGATCCTATTCTTGATGTGGCTCGGCATATCCCTTGGAAATTGGTGCATTGCAAGATAATTGGCAATATCGGCGTACCAAGGTTCACTTGTTGCATTGATCCGAAATAGTTGCTCATCCGGAAAGTTCTCCAATAAGGGCAACCGATCCTCCTCCTTGAGAATCCTACTCAAGTGATCGGCAAGAGCATTATCACTTCCCTTCTTGTCTTTTATTTCAATGTCGAACTCTTGTAGCAAAAGAATCCAACGTATGAGCCTCGGCTTTGCATCCTTCTTCGTCATAAGATATCTCAAGGCGGCATGATCACTATAAACAATTACTTTGGAATTCAAGAGGTATGATCGAAACTTTTCCAAAGCAAAAATTACAGCCAAGAGTTCTTTCTCCGTTGTGGTGTAATTAAGTTGAGCATCATTGAGGGTCCTTGAGGCATAATAAATCGCATGAGGCTTCTTCTCCTTCCTTTGGCCGAGCACCGCCCCTATGGCATAATCGGAGGCATCGCACATGAGCTCGAATGGGAGTTCCCACTCCGGCGGCACCATGATCGGCACCGTGCACAAGCATGTCTTTAATCGGCAAAATGCCTCCTCGCATGCATCACTCCAATCAAACGTCACCTCCTTTTGTAGCAAGTTGCTCAACGGCTTGGCTATTGATGAGAAGTCCTTGATAAATCGTCTATAAAATCCGGCTTGGCCAAGGAAGCTTCTCACATCTCTAACATTCTTAGGGCTCGGCAAGTGTTGAATCAACTCAACTTTGGCTTTGTCTACTTCAATCCCCTTCTCAGATATAATATGGCCTAATACAATGCCTTGGTTCACCATAAAGTGACACTTCTCCCAATTTAGCACAAGGTTGGTCTCTACACACCTCTTAAGTATCTCCTCCAAATTTTCCAAACATGTGTCGAACTTGCGTCCATATACGCTAAAATCATCCATGAATACTTCGATCTTATTTTCAATAAAGTCGGAGAAGATGTTGTACATACATCGTTGAAACGTACCGGGTGCGTTGCATAGTCCGAATGACATCCTCCTATAAGCAAAAGTACCAAATGGACAAGTGAAAATAGTATTCTCTTGGTCATCTGGGTGCGTTACATAGTCCGAATGGCATCCTCCTATGGCAATTTGGTTGTATCCACTATAGTTATCAAGAAAGCAATAAAACTTGTGGCCGGCTAGCCTCTCTAACATTTGATCCATGAATGGCAAAGACATGTGATCCTTCCTCGTGGTTGCATTGAGCTTCCTATAATCGATACACATGCGATGACCGGTCACTAACCTTTGTGGTACAATCTCATTCTTCTCATTCTTCACAACCGTTACACCACTCTTCTTGGGAACTACTTGCACCGATGAGACCCACTTGCTATCCGAAATAGGGTAAATCACTCCACAATCGACAACTTAATAATCTCATCTTTCACTACCTTCATCATTGGGGGATGTAGTCGACGTTGGCCTTCTCTTGTAGGCTTCGCTCCTTCTTCAAGCAATATCCGATGAACACATGTTGTAGGGCTTATTCCCTTGATATCCGCTAAGGTCCAACCTATAGCGGTCTTATGCTTCTTAAGCACACGAACTAACTCTTCTTCTTGCTTCTCATTAAGCGATGAAGACACAATAACCGGTAAAGTATCTTCCTCTCCGAGATAAACATATTTCAAAGTACTAGGGAGCTCTTTGAGTTCTAACTTTGGGGCCTCTACCACACTTGGACGAAACTTGTTTGTGGCACTAGGGATAGACAAAAACGAGTTCTTTGCATAGATTGGGGCTGCATCAAGCTCGGCGGCAACCACCCTTAAGCTTGGCTCGGCATAATATTCTTCGATCTCAACTCGTGCTCCCTTTTTGTCAAATCCCGCCCCTTGCTCAATTGCTAATTGCTATGCATCAAGGGTGGCCGACATGACTTGCTCGGCCTCCTCAATGACTTCCATAAATCGGCATTCTTCTTCCTTAGCAATAGGGAACTTCATGGATTTAAAATCATCAAACTTGATTATCTCACCATCAAATTCCATTGTTAAATTGCCCGCGGCAACATCGATCTTTGTCCTCGCCGTCCTCATGAATGGCCGGCCAAGCAATAATTGTGTGCATTGCTCCAGCGAATCCTCCATCTTAATAACATAGAAATCGGCCGGAAAGATCAATTCATTAACTTGCACAAGCACATCCTCCACATAGCCTTCCGGATACTAGTTAGAACGATCCGCTAGTTGTATGATGACATTATCCTTCTTGAGAGGTCCAAGGTTCAACGTTTCATAAACATTGAGTGGCATCACATTAATCGACGCTCCCAAATCCAACATAACATCCTCAAATTTAGTGTTGCCGATCACACATGGAACATTGAAGCTTCCGGGATCCTTCATCTTTGGTGGTAGCTTAGGAACATTGAAGCTTCCGGGATCCTTCATCTTTGGTGGTAGCTTTCTTTGTATAATGGCCGACACCGTCTCACTCATTCTTACCACTTGTGTCTCCCTTGTATGTCTTCGTGTAGTGCATAGCTCCTTGAGGAATTTTGCATATCGTGGCACTTGTCTAATGCACTCCAACAAAGGAATGTTCACTTCAACCTTCCGAAATACCTCCAACACTTCTTCGTCGGATTTCTCCTTCTTGGATTTTACAAAATGTGAAGGGAAGGGCATGCATGAATTAGGCACACCTCCCTTCCTTGGATTGCTCGGCACACTCTCTTTCTTTGAAGTCGCGGGATCTCGCTCCATGTCATTCTTGCTTAAGGATCGGCTCGGCTTCTCCGCAGCAGCTTTCTTCTCGGCAGCAGCCCCTTGTATCTCCGGTGTTTCCGCCGGCAGTAGCAGTGGCTCGGCTGCAACTTCTACATGTTGCTCGGCAGCAAGGCTGCCGGGTGTGGTTCCAAATGGCTGCTCGGCATCAATGTTACTGCCGACAGCTTTTCCTCCTCTATTCTTGGCTTGTGGCTCGGCTAAGGTTTTACCACTTCGAGTAACAATGACTTGAGCTTGCTCATTCCTCAGATTCTTTACTACTCCTCCTGGTAACTTTCCTTACTCGGTAAACTTCCCCATAAAGTCCACGACTTGCCCCATTTGGGTTTTAAGTTCCCCAATATCCTTCGACTGAGTTTGTTGTCCCGCAAGTAATACTTGAGTAGCACTCGAAAGAGATTGAATCAATGCCTCGTAGTTGGGGTTGCTTGTTGCTCCTTGAGATTGGCTCGGCTGCCCTTGGTGTGGTTGGTAGGGCTGCTGTGGCACGAATGGTGCTCTTGGTTGATAGGGTGCGGCAGCCCCTTGATTTGGCTGCATTGGTGCTCTAAGTACGTTGTCATTGTTCGCCCACCGAAAGTTTGGATGATCATTGAACCTCGGATTAAAGTTCCCGTACCTTTGGCCTCCTTGGAAACCAATAGCATTGCACTCCTCTACTCCCGCACTTGATCCAAATTGAGGGCATTGTTCGGTCTCATGGCCCTCGGTGCAAATGCCGCACACAATGTCACGTTTTTCCTTCATCATGCTACTCACCAAGTCGGCAAGCTTATCAACCTTCTCCTCTAACTTCGAACTCGAGGATGTCTCATGTACTTTCTCATTCCTCGACACATTGTTTCGTGCTATACCAAATTGTTGGTTGTTCAATGCACGAATTTCCAACAAACTTCTTGCCGCTCCGTCATTCAATTCCAAGAAACTTCCTCCCGCGGCCGAATCAAGAAACTCTCTCTCCATAACGCGCAATCCCTCATAGAAATATTGTAACAAGAGTCCATCGCTAATGCCATGCGATGGACACAAAGAAACTAGGGACTTGAACCTCTTGTAATAATCGAAGAAAGTCTAATCTCCGACCTGCTTCACACTTGTTATTTGCTTCCTCAAATCCGTGATACGTGAAGCGGGAAAGTACTTGAGCAAAAACTCATCCATCATCGAATTCCATGAAACAATGCGACCACTAGGCACCTCAAACAACTACTCCTTCGCTTGATCTTCCAATGAGAACGGAAATGCCTTCATCTTGAAGTGTTGCAAATCTGTCCCTCTCGGACACATAGACACCGTGGTGAAATTAAACAATTGTAGATGCTTGTTGGGATCCTCACTTGGCATTCAATAAAAAGACTTCAACTTGTGGAGGAATCCACTCCTCAATTCAATTTCTCTAGTCTTATCAGCTTCCAAAGGAGGGTAAGTGATATTCGAAGGAGCTACCCCTCCTCCGGCAACATGTCCATTATGTGCTCTTACAGAAGTCATTACTACTTGCTCAACAACTGGCTCGGTGAAGGCTTCAAATTCGGGTTCTTGGAGATCAATTGATGGTGATATGATGGATGGAGAGCTCGGCAAGCTTAGTGCTGAACTAGGTGAGGATGATGGTGGCGTACTCGGGCTAGATGGCTCGAATACGGGCAGTGGTACAAACAAAGCAATGGCGAGCTCTTGATTCAAACGTTGCAAACAGCCTTGATGATCTCGTGTCCAAATATTAGATTCGGACATGCACTTTTCTGAAATATGCAACATTTGAAAAAGTTAGAACCATCGTAAAGAAATAAAAAGTAAGAATATACATCATTACAAGCCACGGCATTGGCAATTACAAAATAAATTTCAAACAATGGCACACTTTGTACATGGGATTGGCAAAGAAATAAAGCGGCGGCGATAAAGTGTAAAAATTGAAACGTTCATGATCATGTAATCTCTAAGTCTAATTTCTTTTAAAATTTGTTCTAACTCTTAAGATACGTGGAGCAGTGGAGTTAACGGTGCAATGGACTGATGCAGCCCCCGGTAGTGTCATGCTTAATCCGATATACCTCAAGAGTTCGAACCACACAAATTGTTTTTATTTTGAAGAAAATAGATCACATATGTCAAGTTATTTTCTAGCGTCTAAAGTGAGGTGATGCTTCGGCCCAAGCTATCGACTACTTTGAGAGTGTTCTACTTTTCAAAGGCGGTGTTGTTAAGATTCACGGAGGGCGAACCCCCTACAGGAACCAGGCAGGACTCGTTGTTGGTCACCACGGGGAGCGAACTCCCTATCGACTCACTCACCGAGAATGAACATCAGTCTATGTGCCTTGAGATCTAGTTAAACAAACATGAGAACCATATCAATGAAACTAACTTGCCCCATACTTTGTAAAACAAACTCGGGTCACTAGCGGTCTACAAGTATTGATCAAAGCCGCCCTCAACCTCATAAAAACAGATTTGCCAAAACATCGCTTGTATGCGTGGGGGGGACTATTCTCCCCGTTTCCCAATCTACATAAAAATGGGTCTGCTAAGGCATCGCTCGTATGAAGCGTTAAAGCTAAGACCAACACAAGCGGCTTCTCCCTACATGTTACACTTTAGAAACTACAATAAACTCAAACATACATAACACTATCAACTTCCAAGAAATTAAACTAAGCTATTACACACATTCATTCTTTATACATCATGCAACTTTCGAAATTAAACTCTACATGCCGAAGCATATTTCTACTTTACAAAACTAAAATAAAACCAAAAATTACAAACTTTACAACTTTACAACAAAAATTTCCAGCAACATTATATACACAACAATCACATATATAGCCATCTTTTCCCCGGCAACGGCGCCAAAAATTGATGAGTCGCCTAAGCGAGCATCAAGCAATAATAACCCTACAATCGTTAGTAGTATAGACATAAGTAGGGATCGTTCTAAGCCGAGGATTAAGGGTACCTGAAACATGAGATTGTTAGATAAAAACATATATACATATGCACAAAAATCGTCACATGAGGGAAGGTATGGCCTCGGCAGCAAGGCTGCCCATAACACTAGACACGAAATTACAATGCTGAAAATAAATCCTAAGTCTATTATTTACAAGTTTGGTCGACATCTTTCACACAAAGCACTCGGCACTTAACTCTTTAACACATGAGACTCACACAAAAGAAAGTAAGGAATAACTATTTAGCATGCATTGGATTTAAACAAGTTTCGACCTACAACTAGAACGTTTCCGATCTTACCGAGTTGAGAGACTCTCTAATGTTTTAAGATCGAGCTATTCGCAGAGTGACCCTAAAAGTTATGCTACCGTTATACAACTCGTAACATTGAAGCACGAAAGTCTATAATCGAAGACATGTAAACAAGCAAGGTTGTCAATCATCTCATTTAACATGCAAGTTTTAGTTAAGGTTATACCCTAGGTGAGCACAATAGAATAAAAGCAACATACGTTTAATCTTTATTCATTCTACTCAGGTTAGATGAAACCTAACATCTAGATTTACTTGTTTGTTAGACAAAACTAATGTGTCGGTTTTTAAGTCACGCCCTTAGATTACTAACCAATTTAAATCCTCAACATGCATCTATACCGTTGTCCTAATTATCTAAGTGTGTAAATCTTACAAGTTTTATATTACAAATTAACATGCAAAAACTCAAAGAAAACGTGGCTTAAACCTAGACCTAAGCAACGAATCAAATATATCTTTAACATAAAAATTATAAAACCAATATCCAATTGGGTTCATACATAGACATACAAACCAAAACCAAAAATACATGCAAGTTTCATAGACAAAACTAGATATAACTACATAAAATTTACTAAACCGAAAGAGGGCAGTGGATCACACTTTTGTAGACACCTTGATGACTTCGACTCGTGTGGATCCGGCGGAGTATGGAGGCTGTATGGAAGGGCTGCTCGGCAAAAGATGGCTCGGCAGGAAATCCAAGTTTCGGCAGAAAGTTGGGTGAGGGTGAAGATGGTTTTCGGCTAGGGTTTATGTAGGATTTTTGGGGAGAATTCAGTAGAGCTTTGGCTTTGTGTTTTGGCTTGAGATGTGACCAGTTTTTATGTGGAAAAGATGGCTATATATAGAGAAAAGTTGCTAGGGTTGCCGGCCTCAACAAGGAAATGAGAATTCCTTTTCCTAGTTGGCTTATGTTTCCTTGTTGAATAATTATTGCATTCTTAGGCTTCTTTTTCTGAATTTTCTTCATAGCATGGGCTTCATACCTTCGTGGACTTCATATGTGGGCTTGACAACTCCATGTGGTGAACTTGGTCCCTGGAAAAATACCCGAAGCCCGCCAAGAACCAAAACCGGCAGCAACATTGCCGATCGGCCATGCAATCCTAACCCGACTAGGATTGCGTCTTTTCTTCACTTTTTCCTCCATTGCTTTGGCTCAATGTCTTCCTCTATCCATCAATAAGCTTGGACAATCTTCAAATATGCAATGGTGCGCCAAAATGTCCATCGAAAATAGAAACAAATGAAACGAGGCAGAAACTTGCTGGAATCGGCTGGAATGACCTTGCTCTGGTAAATCTGGCATAACTCCCTCCTCGGAGCTCCAATTGATGCGATTCCAAGTCTCAGAGAAACTTGATACGTAGAGATTCCTCCATATAAAAGGGCTTGATCAAATTCCTTGTGAAACGTCGGGAATGAATTTTTGAAGTTGGGACACAGTCCTAGGAAAAATCCTAGAAGTCCCTGGATTGATTTGCTCGAACTGCTGATTTGCAGCCATCTTTTGGGTGACTTCCCGAACTCCGATTGATCTGTATTTTTGACACAAAACCCATTAGCAAGCCAAATTTCAGCAAATTTGGAAAATGATAAGTCATAATTTCATTTATATCAGAATTACGAAAAAGATACATTTTGCACTATTTTTCAGAATTCTTATACTTAGTCATTTTTCGGATTCTAAAGCACATATTTTCAAAACTCTACCAAAATGACACTAAACTATATTATGACTCGATCTTAGACAAATAAGGGTTAAACAAAGCATAAACGAGGGCGTAAACACATTAATATCGTCGCACATTGTGCTCCTATGAACATACTGCAGTTTTTATATGGATGATGCCATAGGAGATGCTAACGTTCCCAGTGCGCCTCGATTCAATATCTCTATTGTTTCCGAACTCGTGAAGCCCAAAAGTTTCATAGCAAAGGTTTGCTTAAGTAGGGAAGAACTATATGCGGTTCACTAGAATGTAATGGAGCACTGTACAGAACCGGCTGACTTCATTCAGATTTACAATAATCAAGTAACTGAAATCTATCCACATATGACTGATGAAGAGCATATTCAGAACTTTCTTCCATACTTTAAAACTTGGGTATACAATCACTATAATTTGCTCATTATATAAACCACCAGAGATGTCACAGGGCACTAATGGTTTGTATTATTGTTACATATCACACGACTGCAAGCAGAAGGAAGTTCGGATTATACGTCTAAACTGCACATTTTGGCATACCGCCCTCAAGCACACCGTATTTATTCACAATATTCTGTGAACGGAGTTAAGTTTGTCACGTGGCAGCGAGACCAACGCTTGAAGACTCAAAACAGTGGGGTCATGGTAGAGACGGAAGGCATCTCATACTACGGCATTCTTGAAGCCGTTGTCGAACTAATATATTCAGAAGGCATGCGGGTTGTTTTGTTCAAGTGTAAATGGTACGATACTGACCCTACCGTTCCTCAGAGCGTAAAGTTAGATCACGGTCTTTTATCAGTGGACACATCTACCAGCTGGTTTGAGGATAGACCATTTATTCTTACCGCCACGGCAAGACAAGTGCTTTATCTAGATGACTCGAAGGCTGGTGAACCTTGGAAAGTGGTTAATGTGATGTCACACAGAGGTACGTACAGTGCTAGCACACTTGCTAGGGATGAAACTAACAGACCTCCTAGGAGGAATGAAGTTTATGAACCCTATCAAGAACCTTCTGCGGACTCGATCCCAACTTACACTCCAATATCTGGTTTTACCATGGACTTCGGTCCTCTTCCACACATAGATGTTCCCATTCAATGTTACAATGATGAACAGGACGAGGATGATCACGAGGATGATGACGAAAGCGACGATGACGAAATCTATCAAGGCGAAAGTGAGGAAGATGAAGGCGGAAGTGATAGAGAGGATGATTATGCTGATTATGAGGAAGATCTATCTGATGAAAATTGATCGTTTCATTAGGTGTTTAATGTAAAATATAATTTAATTGCAAAATAATAATTAAAAAAAAAATATTAAAAGCGACGGAGTAATTAGTTTTTGTTAGTCCCTTCAGAGCCTTAAAGCGACTGAGTTGTTCAATATCCGTCGCTATAAGGGGTTGTTTTGAAATATAATCTAATTGCAAAATGTCATTTTAAAAAACAGCTTATATTGTAAAAGCGACGGAGTTAGTTTATGTTAGTCCCTTCAGATTCTTCAAGCGACGGAGTTGATTAATATCTGTCGCTATAAGTGGTTGGTTTGAAATATTATATAATTGCAAAATTTCTTTTTAAAAAACAGCTTGTATTTTAAAAGCGACGGACTTAGGTTTGGTTAGTCCCTTAAGAGCCTTAAAGCGGCTGAGTTGTTCAATATCCGTCGCTATCACAGTTCTATTTAAAAAATTAGATCGCACGAAAACGCTATTAGGTACCTTTAGATGACCTCGTTTTGTCGACTCTTCCAAACATAAAACTCTCAAATAGATGAGACCTAATCAGCCATATCAAATTCAGAAACGTTTATCTCCCGGTACTATGACTCCCCATAGATAGAGATAAGTATAAATAACGTTGACCGCATCTATCGGGGCTCTAACTTTATCGGATCAAAGTGATTTTTTTACCACGGCTGTACTTCGTCATAACGATCAAATGCTATTTCACAGTGTTTTTCAAAATTTGAATTTTTTTATACACTTGCTTAGAAAAGTTGTACACTTGAGTATAATCTAATAATGAAGTTATACCGCTTTAGTAAGCATGTTGTTATTGTAATGGCTCAATTTACAAAATGAAAATTTTGACCGTCTGATGTGATCATTATTGTTAAATATGAGGACAGTAAAAAAATCAACTTCTTTCGTGAACGTTCAATGCTCGATCGAACAGGTCAACCATGTTTTCTACTAATAAGATCGCACGAAAACGCTATTAGGTACCTTTAGATGACCTCGTTTCGTTGACTCTTCCAAACATAAAACTCTCAAATAGATGAGACCTAATCAGCCATATCAAAATTCGAAAACGTTTACCTCCCGGTACTATGGCTCCCCATAGACAGAGATAAGTATAAATAACGTTGACCGCATCGATCGGGGCTATTATATAGCAAGATAATCATTTTAGACTAACTGACCGTTGGATGTCAAATGTACGTATATTACGGTACATGGTTAAAAATCGAGACGTAATAGACATCGTTTCGCCGTTCGATCGTCAGAATAACGAAACCAGTAGGTTTTGATGCGACAGACTATTATATGTGTCGCCGAAGTGTTCTAAAGCAACGAATATCTAAGTTTGCGTCGCTTAATTTGTTTGGGAAATGGCGCGTGTCCTTGCGCCAAAATTTTGCCGAAAAATTTTAAACTTCTTAAGCGACGGGGTTAGTCCGTCGCTTAAGAATAGATATATAAGCCGAAAATCTTCAGAAATCAGAAATCCCTAATTCGATCCTAATTTCTAATCCCTCGAATCGCCACCACCACCACCTATGTTGTCTCCGGTCTGCACCACGGCCACCACCCTGTTCGATCCGTCACTCCGGCCCAAATCTTGAATCCCCCTCTCTCCACCCTCTGCAAAAGCCGGCCCCGAATCCCTAATTCCCCTCGATCTCTCCCCTATCACCACCGCCACTGTCTCCGTTCTGCACCACCACCGACCACCACCCTTTCCCTCAATCCAAATCCCTAATTCCTCGGTTCCCTCGCTCTCTCTATCTCTCTCTCTCTCTCTCTCTCTGTCTCTATCCTCTCCGGTAGCCCCAAAAAGCAACACAACACCCCGTTTCGCGCCTCCCGACTCCGCCGCAGTCCACGCCTCCGTCTCCGCCACCCTCGACGACTCTCTCCATGAAGGTACCTCTCTCTCTCTCCCATTTCGTATTGATGGTATTGGTTGTTTTAGCTTCAATGGATGTACATTTGGATAATTTTAGTAGTCTTGTACCTGATTGTGGTGTTTGATTGTTACATAACACAATTTCTGCAATGCATGTAGAAATTCTGTCATTTGGAACAACTATATGATGAGAATGAGATTTAAAGAGAGTAATGCTGGGAGGAAGGAACATTTAAAGAGAGGCTAACTTTCTGATAGTAGGGGTGATTCATTGTAATGCAGCTTAATTCTTGTTTCACCGTTCAGAAGAAATAGAAACCATATTGAGCTGTCAAAGCATTAATATTTGAGTACGTGGAGGTATCTCCACGAGTGTGTTTTTAAGTTTTTAAGTTATGAGAAGTATATATTTTGTGCACTGATCAACGATCCACAACTTGGGACGATTTCTATTTTTTCTTGGGACAATCATGTGTGGTATACTGATCAACGATCCACAACTAAGTTATTGGGTGATCTTTGTTGTATGATCTAAAGCAGAAAAGTGGGAATATCATCATCATTATAAACTGTATAGTGCCTATGTTAAGAAGCTTTACATTTGTCTTGGTTTATAACATGTTTTTTTTTTTTATATAATCTAATTTTTTTTAATATGCCTTTTATATCAGCAATGCCTCCGAACCCTCGATATTCAAAAACGAAGAAGATGGTCGAGCTTGAGGACCGTGATCTTCTGTAGGACTTGATGAAACGATCACTACGAGCACCACCACTATCGACGCCACATGCTGATTCTTCTGGGCTCTCACCTTCTTCTTTTGCTGGTCCTTCAACTCCATCTCTTCCTCCTTCAGCTCCTTGTCCTATTCTTTCAGCTCTTGCTCCAGTTCCTGCTGTAGCACCTGCTCCTGCTTCTTTAGCTGCGTCACTAGGCTTGTTGCTAAGCACTCCCCCACTCCCAGCAATGGCACCAGTGACGTCTAGCGGCCCCAGTACCGGTTCTGCATCTACCGGGTCTTCGATGACTGCACGCAACATTCGTTGCAAGAACTTGGAGACGACAGGTATATTTCGGTTATGGTGTTTCATTTCATTAAGGATAGATATAGATGATATGAAAGCATAGAATATCTCCGGTAATTAAGGATTTAATGGTTATAAGCTTCTTTCCCCTTTTCTGTGTAGATACACCACCAACAAGGAGGAGAGGTGTGGTGGTTGGATTAAAGACCCAGGAGCTGGTCCGGACCAAGGGGGGGGGGGGAAGATCGTGGTAGAGTACGATGAGTACCACAAAGGCCCGAAGGATCCCAAGGTCCGAAGCCTCATTTCTAGGGACATTGGAAGTTGTATCAAGGACAGTGTCCCCACGATAAAGCCCACCTATAAGGAATTGAGCGTCGAGGACCGAGGGATCGTGTCTGACTACCTCTCGGTAAGTTTGTTGTTTAATATGTTTTTTACTTTTCTTACTAATTTTATTTTTGTTGTGGTTTGTTACTAATGTGGGTCCATTGTGTCTATGTAGCCACACTACGAGCTCCCCCCAAATCATGATGGCTTGTGGCATTATGTTCAGACAACGGCAGCCGATCAGTATAAGGATTGGAAATCCGATTGCCGACAACATTGGCTGCAGTGGGGGGATGACGTTCCTCTTGAGTTCCTGCATCGTCCGGCGCAGTGGCAGTGGTTGGTGGTGCACTTCAAGGACCCTAATCATGCGGTAATCAATCTCTCTCTGTCGTCTCTACCAATATGTTAATACTCTATTGGTAGGCTTTTTAACCTCTACATGTAATGCTTGTAAATGATGTGGTACAGGCCTTATCTGCGAGAATGAAGGAGATCCGATCGCGTCCAAACAAGATGAACCACCACTCCGGGACAACTGCCTTCGGTTACCGGGCAAAGGTGCATCAGACCCGTTCGTCCGTTCATTCGAGGATGCATATGCAAAAGACCCTGTGGGCGGTCCACACGTGGTGAGACTTCCGCTGTTTTTGTTCCATTTCTTGTTTTACAATTGCATAATTATGTATTTCTTATTAACATTGGTTATGTGTGTTATTGTAGGAGGCGATGAAAGAACATGTGGACAGACTAGTAGGGGAAATGACGACCCTACACCCGGATATTGCCCCCGAAGTACCTCTCCCCGGTGAGGAACAAATCGAAGTGATATCCGCTCGACTTGGGGTCAAGAGAGGCACCGACGTCCGAGGGGTGGGACGGTGCATGCAGTGGTCATTGAAGAAGAGGGGAGGGGCCCGGCATCTGGAGGTTGATAGCATCGCGGAGGAACAAGTTCGTGAAGTTAAATAACATTTGATGGCGCAAATGGAAGAGCGTGACCGCCAAAGAGATGCAGCCCAAGATGAGCGCATGCGTCAAATGGAAGCCATGATTGCGATGCTCATGGCCCAACAAAAGTTAGGGGCTGCGGGTGCAGGTAGTTCTTCTCAGAACCCATGACTTCACGACATGGAGGCTCTCTACCACTGCTACATATGTTTAGTATATATAGTTTGTACTTAAAAAACAGTTTTATGTACTAGCACAATTGAGTTTGGATTGAATGTGTTGGTTTCGGATATTTGAATGAATGTGTTGGTTTCAGATATGTGAATAGAATGTGTTGGTTTGATATGTTTTGGTTGTGCAGGTTTGATTTGTTTGGTTTTGTAAAAGGGCAACATACAGAAGCAGCTTCTGTGCTGAATACAGAAACCTCACTTAAGCGACGGATAAAGACCAAATTCAGTCGCTTTAGTGGAACTTAAGCGACGAACTATCATATATAGGTCGCTTAAGCATAAACATATCTGTCGCTTACGATTAAAATAAAAACCATGATATGTGTCAGTCTCTTAAGATCATATTTAGGCGACGGACAAAAATAAAATGTTAGTCGCTTAAGGTGAAAATAAACAATATTCAAGTTAATATATGTTAGTCGCTTAAAAGTCTAGCGACTATGTAAAAGTCCGTCGCTTAAGAATGGACGTGTTTAACCGGCCGACGCCAAGTCAGTCGCTAAAAAAACCACTTCAGCCACGAGGATTGAAAACTTCGTCGCTGAAAGGCATAAGCGACAAGACTTAAACGACTGTGGAGGTGCGACAGTATGTCCGTCTCTTTAAGGATTTAGCGACGGACTTTACCTCTGAAGCGACGGTACTTGTTCGTCGCTTTAAGACATAAATGGCGTAGTGAATAAGGAACTATGTCTGCCTTGCTCATCAATAATATTTTCTTGTGTCTGTCAACATTACTGGTCTCACCTGATATGATCTAAACACGATAATTTGTTACTTGTGTAACTCAATCAGCGGGCGTAAGAAGGGAGCGGATTGAAGAAAAAAAACCCAAATCTAACAAAGACAAAATTATATACATTTATCCCTTGATAAGCAATTTTCTTGATCTCCAAGGTAATTTCCTTCTACACCTAGTAATAAAACTTGTTTTGCTTGACAATTAAGCAAACCATTAATGGTGCTACAATTAGAGCGAAACAAGTTACCAACTTCAATTGTGCAGGTCCTGCCGGATTAAGCTCCTTCCATAGTTCAATGTGATCACTAAAATCTTATAGATTGTATTTCTCTAGTATGCATTTGAGCTTTATTATTTAGGGAGGTTCTATTTGCACCTCCATTTTTACTATGTACACCTCTTTTACTTAATACACCTCAATTCTACTTTTTAACATACTTAAAAGCCTTAGTACACCTCTTTACTCTTACCAAAATACCCTCAAACTCTCTCACGATCTATGGTCGTTTTTCTCTAGGAACATCAACAAAAAGTGAATTTAGTGAGAAACAACAACAATCTGAGAATTTTTACAGACTTTTATTGCGAGATCATGTTGAAAGTGAAAAGAAAAATAGTAGAGATCAAGGTAGAAAAAGTAATTTTTTTTTTCTCTATTTTGAAATTTTTCTGTTTTTCCTGATATGTCTTTTAATATGAGTTGACAAAATTAAGAAAAAATATAAGGATAGTGGAGGTATACAAAACAATTTTGGAGGTGCAACTAGAATCTCCCTATTATTTACTACAAAATTAGAATTTTTCTGCAGTTTTCTTTTTCTTACTCTACATTCATCATGTATTAGCATAAGTAATTAACGTGCACTTATGCAGCACAGTTGGGATTAATGCATTCGTGTATATACCTGACTCTTTGACTATATATGAAGTTGGAGGATCATAGTGCCTGAATTTCATAAAACAATATTACATATATATATAAGTCGCTTCAAAACACATGACATAACATACCGCGACCTTTTCTCACCCTCTCTCTCTATAGCGCCTCCTCTCCTATGATAGGGTTTTTTTTTTTTTTTTTTTAGAAATTCAAATTTGGGTGGCGATAAAGCCCTCGACTTAAGCAGAACAAAGAAAATGTATGTCGCTTAAAGTTTTAAAATCTGTTATAAAGCCCTCGACTTAAGCAGAATGCAAAACAGTTGAAATTTTTCAGAAAACTGCTGTGCTTGAGCTAAAAACTGGAAAATCGTCCGATTTGATCAATTTCGGGGTAAAATAGCTTGAGTCTTCTCTTCCAATTACTTTGTAGGTTAGTATAATCTCTCCTCTTCATTGTAATTACCATTTTTTGGTTTGATAATTGGTTGAATTTAGTGTTTGATATCTTGAGTTGGATTTGGTTTATAATGTGTTTTGTGTTGTTTTTAGTGTTGGGTGTTTGAATATATGATGGAGTTAGTGTTGATTTTGGTGAAATTGAGATTATGATAATTTGTGAAATTGTGAAATTTAGTGAAATTGAATTTCAGTGTAATTTAGTGAAATTGCGAAATTTAGTTAAATCCAAATTTAGTGAAAATGAAATTTTGTGAAATAGTGAAATTTAGTGAAATTGTGAAATTTAGTTAAATCCAAATTTAGTGAAAATGAAATTTTGTGAAATGGTGAAATTAGAATTTTATGGTAGATTAGGTTGAAATTATTAATTAATGATGTAATTGGTTTGTGTTGTGTGTGGATTGTGGCAGTTAGGACTTCTGAAACATGCGAGTAGCTTAGTGAGGGATTGTGGTGCCGTGTTTAAATTTATGGTTTCATATTATATATAATTGTGGTGTTTATCAGCTTAGAACTCCCGTTTGTGAATCAACAACTCATCTAGTTGATCGAGATGAGTTGTTGATTCTCGAATTGTCCCATTTTTGGACACTTTAGGCAAACACGACTTTGTTGATCCTTTTGCTATTCAGTTTGAGTTTTGGGATATAGTTTCGACAATGTCTCTCTACAATGTTCGTCGAGTGCAAATTAGGTTGTTTAGATTTTTGTGCACATGAGGAACTGTAGGGAGATGCTGCCGAATTTTCCCAAAACTGTAGTAGAAACCACATGGGTGCAAGAGGGTTAACAAAAGTCGTGTTCTCCTGAAGGGAATATGACCCAACCTGGAGGCATAAGGAGAAGAAGTGTTGGGACATGTTTTGATTGTATCATAAATGTTGTGTGCTAACCTTATGCATATTGTTTGTTTATGTTATGACAGGCAACATGGACAAGAGTTGGATCGGCTTATCTAGAGGTGATCCGAAGTTCATTCAGGGGATAATTGATTTCTGTGCGTTTGTCAGACGGAATAGCAGTAGTGACACTGAAGTGCACATGTGCCCGTGCAAGCATTGTCTGTTGCAAAAGCGGAGGCTTACAGTGGATGAGATGTATACGCACTTGAGGGAAAACGGTATGATGTATGATTACACTACATGAATATATCACGGTGAGGTTGCAAGCGGTCCTTCATTGTATGAGCAGAGGGAAAAATACCTTGAACAGATGGCCTATTCAAGTAGTAGTGTGGGTCCTCAGATAAACCCCAGTATGGACATTTGCTAGTCCCTTAGCAAAACTAAATTAAACTATGACTCTAAACAAACTATTGCCCCTAATGATTTGTCTCAGGCTCGTTGAACACATAGCTTTCAAGTTGATGCATGAGAATGCTAGGCATGAAAATTCCAAGTTTCATGAACATGCAACATCAATATGAACATGTAAGAACAACACATAAGCATGTCAACATGTATAGCTAATCGAATCCTCCTCACTAGACATACTCTCTTGTTTTCACTCAAGACATGGCTATTCACACATAAGTATATGCAAGAGAAAGATAATGAACACGAAAATAACTTTCATATATCATGAAAAACGAAAGCACTTTGTGAATATGATATGGAAAACCTCATGTAACAACTATGTGCACCAATGAACCAAAACCATATGCTTACTCTTGAGAAAGACTCCACAAATCAAATTCAACCATCTTAAGAATCATGAAAAAATCTATAAAAGGATGTAATGGGGCTTGGCTAAGAGGGATACGAAATTTATGGGATAAGGAGGTTCAAAAAGTCACTAAGGCCTTTAGCAAAGCTCGATTCTCCTTATGTCTTCTCGCCAATGGCCGAATTTCATCTTGTTGGACCCTTTCTTCATTCTTTACTTTCCCAAAACATTGTGAATACGAACAAATGTCAAAATTTAACAATGCTAGACCTTCACATACATAGAAACTCCAAATTCACAACACTTTTTCAAGACTATATCCACACAAAATTTTTCTTTTTTCAAGCTGTGCCTCATCTTTTCTTTTGATTTTGGTTCGGATCTTCTTTTGATTTTTTTTTCTTTTTGTCTGAAATATCTTTCATTTTCTTTCGAAGGCACGGCACATACACATTTCTTTCCAACATTTTTCTATGGACAAGTCTCTTACCCCACACTTATTTTCCTACATCTCTTCACAAAATAACTCCATCAAAATCAAGCTTTGCCGAGTACATGAAACAAGGTAAATGCATAACTATACTAAGCTCATGGAAAGTGTTTAAGGGTGATGAAAGAAAAGGCTAAACGTTGGCACAAGAGGGTTTGCTAAGGTGTCCCACGATGGGTTCAAATAGGGCACATGTTTTATTTGGCTTTGGTGGTATACCTAGAAAGATCTTTTCAATTCTTTTCAAAATCAAGATATTTTTATGATAAAATACCTTTTCAAAAACATTTTGAAAATCATCAAGAGTAAGTTCTAGCATTCTAGAGTTCATTAAAAAGCTATGACACATAATCATTGAATATGCAAAGAATAATGAGGTTCTTAACACTAAGCATGCTCGAAATTTTCAGAAATTTACACTCATGAAGAAAGCAATTTGGCTCTAAAGCTCACATAACAAACTAGCTAAAATATACATGCTTTATTAATCAACAAGTCCTACATGCTCCAACCAATGCACATTATCCATGAAACTCACAATTTTTATAGTATGCACAACTATCATCTATGTATGCAAATAGGAGAAAAACATCATTGACTACTTTAGGGGCATCCTAAGACTCGAGACAAAAATTTTAATACTATATTTTTGCGGAATAGTTTTCTAAAATTTTCTTTACTAAGCACACAAAAACATAAACGAAACATGTAAAACCCATCCCACACTTAGAAAATTACATTGTCCTCAATGTAAGCATGGAAATATAGAATGAATTTCCTAAGCATGCAATAGTCTAACATATTTCAAACATATCATCACAATGAAAAAGAGAAGGGTTTAGAAATTGCAAACTCTCGGTGATGGCTCCTTCGTTTTTCATGGTCGAATTGGGTTGCCTCCCAAGTAGCGCTTAAGTGTTTATAGTCCTTTAGCATAGACTTTTCGTCATGTGTTTGTCAGTTCATCATGTGCTTTTCTTGGCAGGGGCAGTAGCAGCCTCTCTCGGGGGCAGGGTGCTTTCGGCAGCAGGCTCTCTCAGCAGCAGGTATCGGAAAGCAGGCTGCATGCTGCTCCCGGCAGGTGACTCTCAGCAGGAGCTTTAGCAAGATGTTTGGCAGGCTTCTCTTCCATTATCTCATTTAAATACCACCTGGAATGAAAAGTTGATGTTGCTGGCTGCTCGTGCATATGTGGCACGTTTTCTAACTCCAAGCGGTTTGAGAGATATGCACCTGCAAAGTTAGAGAAAAAACAGAAAACACATTGTAAGGTAGAAATAACCTTTACCTCTTAAAGCCCGAATTTTGGTGTGTTACATTAACCCAATACAAAAGTGTTCTAAAGCAATGTTATATCAGACACACGGAGATTTCCAACGGTATAAAGTTTGCCTCAATCAGACTAGTAGAAGTACTCCCTGTTTTTCCTTTTATCAGCCCTATCTGCACAGCTTTCTGTTTCGCTGGATGGACCTTGCTGCAATCAAATTGAAACTGGGAACGACTCAAGACTCCAAATTCACTTCTGTAAAATCCTACTGAAAGTAGACTCAGGGACCTTTCCAAAGGTGTATGGTAGCATTTTCCAGGTTTTATGAGCTGAAAACGGCAGCCATCCAAATTTGACATACTGCACTACCGGAATTCTGTTTGAGCAATATTTTAGAATTTCCTGCATTTTTTCTTTCCAATTTGACCTGCACACACACAAGACACATCAAAACGAACAAGAAAAATACAAAATAAATGTAAGAATATACAAAGCTATACAAGCTACGGCTTCAACAAATTTTCAAGGCATTACACGAATTTTTTCCAGAATTTTTCAAGCTATACACACGACACCAAAGTTTCAAGGTACGTGGAGTAGAGGAGCAAACTGTGCAATGGACTTGTGCAGCCCACGGTTAGGTCATGCTTTATCCGATATACCTCAAAACTTTAAAGACTCAAAACGTTTTTTTTTCACAAATTTACAAAGCTAACACTTAAAACAAATCAAGCTTTTATAATCCCCGGCAATGGCGCCAAAAAAAAAATTGACGAGTTGCCGGAGCGCATCTTCAATAATAAACCCTACAATCGTTAGTAGTATAGAATAAGTAGGGATCGTTCTAGCCTGGGATTAAGGGTACCTGACATGTTAAAGGTTAGAAAAATACATATTCACACATATACAAACATTGAAACGTAAACGGAGGGATTGAAAGAGAATCGGCAGCAAAGCTGCCTTCTAAACCTAAAGATACGAAACAAAACCTAAAACTAATATTTACAATTGATCATCATCTTTCACACAATACATTTAACACATAAGACTCTTTAACAAGTAAAATATGCATGTAAGAAAGTAAGGAACAAGTATAGACACACTTTAGACTTAATTTAGTTTCGACCATAACTAGAGCGTCCACTATGTACCTAGTTATTAGACTTCTAACGTTTTTAAGACCGAACTTCCGTTATGGATCCTAAAATTTATGCTACCGTTTTCCAACAAATAACATTGAAGCACAAGAGTCTAAAATCGAAGACATGCAAACAAGTAAGGTTGTCAATCATCTTATTTAACATGCAAGTTATCTAAGGTTTTACCCTAAGTGAGAACAACAAATCAAAACAACCGTCAAACATATAGTTTTATCTGTTATTACTCTGGTTAGATGAAACCTAACAGTTAGAATTACATGCTAATCATAACTAATGTTTCGGTTTTTAATGCCCAACCCTTCGATTACTAACCGATTTAAAATCCTAAACATGTATCTAATACCACTGTCCTAATTATCTAACACACGAAAATATTACATGAAAAAGATTACAATTTGTCAAACAAAATTCGCATGCATTCAAAGTTTGTAAACAAAGAATAAAACCAAATTCAACAACCATAAAAACATACAATCTTCATAGACAAAGTATTGTAAAATTACTGAAAAATAAAGAAGCCATGAGAAGATGGAGCACACCTTGTAGAAACCTATAAAGAAATTCGGCAAGGGTGTGGGACGGATATACATGGTGGTGGTGGTTTGGCTAAACTATTTTCTATATAGGATTTATGGTGAGGCTTTGGAAGAGCTTTTGGCTTGTGTTTGTATGTAGGATGAGATGATTTTTCTGTATGGAATTCGTGGCTATTTATAGGGAAAAATCTGCACAAGGCCGGCAACAACTAGGGAACACAAATCCCAAACCGATTTGGTTTAGGTTTTCTTCCTTTCTTGGTTCTTCTAGGATACTTCTTTCTGTCGAATTCTTTCATGGATCAGCTGCAATGCTTTATGAACATCTCTTGTAGACTCAGCAACTCTCATTTGATGGATAATGGTCCATAGATACGCAGTAGCTAGCCTCCCTTGCAAACCGGCAGAATTCTCCTAGTACCGGCAGGTTTTCCTATCCGAGCTAGGAGATCAATTCTTTCCATCTTTTTCACTTATTTTTGGTTTGGCTGAATCCCATATGTTTCATGTAGCTCAACAACTCTCATTTGATGAATTTAGAAACAACTTTGGTGCCCAAATACAGAAAACCATGAAAATGGGCAGTAGGTTCTTTCTCTCGGTAGGGCAGTGACCTTCTGGCATTGCAACTGACATAACTTTCTCCTCAAGGCATCGTTTGATACAATTCTAAGTTCTATAGAAACTAGACTCATAGCGCTTTTCGTGCACATATGGAATGCCTTCTAGTTCCTTGTGGTTCATCCTGGAGAAATTCTGGAAGTTGAGTGATGTGCCCAGGAAATTCCTGGAACTTCCTGGATCCGATTTTGCTTAATAATTCTCGGCAACTTCTTTTACTCCAATTTCTCTAACTCCTTCCATTGCTCAATCATTAACATGTCTACTGCTCATAAGAGAAGAAAAATCCATCAAAAGCATCATGGAAGCTTTAAAGAATTAACGCAACATTTAAAGACTTCGATTTTCAGCACTTTGCCAATTTCCTGTAAATTTCCTATACTTAGCACATTTTTTATATAACTTCTACCAAAGCTCACAATTCTATACTATGACTCAATTCTACATAAATAAGGGTTAAAGCAAAATATAAACGAAGGTAAAAAATATTAAGAACGTCGCATTTTATGCTCCTATCAACATTCTGTATAATGCTTTTCCATATATTGATAGATTTTTTCAGCCAGAGAATGTTGATGGTTTAAATGATGGAAATGATATAAATGATTTAGATTATATTGCCAGAGATGCTTATGAGAAGTATAACAGACTTTTATTAGAAGCCCAGACTCCGTTGTATGATGATAGTGAGGAGACTGTTTTAACCATCATCCTTAAAACAATTAAGTTAAAAACGCTAAATAGATGGTTAGACAAAAGTTTTGATGAGAACTGTGCGTTGATCAAGCAAGTGCTTCCTCCAGGAAATAAGTATATCCTGATTCATACCGAACTGTAAGATAGATCCTAAAGAACATGGGTCTGGGTTATGAGATCATCCACGTATGCGAGCATGGTTGTGCGTTGTTTTACAAAGAAAATGCAGACCTAGACAACTGTCCCATATGCAAGGAGTCAAGATGGATATATTCTGAACAGGGTATAAAATTTCTTGTAACAAATGTTCGTTACTTCCTTCTAATACCCAGGTTGTAACGCCTATATATGTCGCCGCACACATCAAAGGAAATGCGGTGGCACGGAAAAAGGATTTCAGATCCAGAATTTCTTAAACACCCGGCATATGGGAAAGCATGGCAAGAGTTTGATAAGGACTTTACAGATTTTGCCAACGACATTAGGAATGTGCGCCTCGGACTAGCTACATACGGGTTCAATCCTTTTGGTGCAACGGGTCTTTCTCACAGCACTTGGCCTGTTGTGGCGATGCCTTACAATTTGCCTCCTTCAATGTGTATGAAAAAGGAGTTTAACATGCTTGTATTGTTAATATCCGGTCCAAAGTCTCCAGGAAAGTGTTTGAATGTGTTTATGAGACCAGTGATCGATGAGCTAAAGATGTTGTGGAGTATTGGAGTTCAGACTTATGACCGACATGAGCAAAAATCATTCATAATAAGAGCAGCAGTGATGCGGACCATTAGCGACTTTTCCGGATTAGGGATGTTGGGAGGCATCCAGACAAAAGGCTACAAAGCATGTCCCATTTGTTTGGAAGATATTGATTCAAGCAACTTGACAGGGAGAATGGCATACCAGGGCCACCGCAGATGGTTAGACCGGAGTCATCCATGGTGTCGAGCAGCAGATAAGTTTAATGGGAATGTTGAGTTAAGGGGAGAACCACGCTCTTGGTCTGGCACTACTACAAAAACACCTTCAGATGACGCCTTTCAGATGACGCAAAAAAATTAACCGTCATCTGATTGATTTTGAAATAATCAGACGTCGGTTCTAGTTTGTCCGTCATCTGAATCGCTTTTAGACATCACATTTTCTCAGTTTATGAGGAAAACATCCAAAATTTAGTATTGGCAATGGTAGACATCTCAAAAACTCATCGTTCAAAAATTATACTTAATTCAGATGACGGTTGACTGTCATCTGAGGGTTTAGGGTTTCTACCAAGTTATAAGCGGGAAAATTCCCTCCCAAACTCAGCCTAGGTATGCCATCACATTTTCTCAGTTTATGAGGAAAACATCCAAAATTTAGTATTGGCAATGGTAGACATCTCAAAAACTCATCGTTCAAAAATTATACTTAATTCAGATGACGGTTGACTGTCATCTGAGGGTTTAGGGTTTCTACCAAGTTATAAGCGGGAAAATTCCCTCCCAAACTCAGCCTAGGTATGCCATCACATTTTCTTAGTTTATGAGGAAAACATCCAAAATTTAGTATTGGCAATGGTAGACATCTCAAAAACTCATCGTTCAAAAATTATACTTAATTCAGATGACGGTTGACTGTCATCTGAGGGTTTAGGGTTTCTATCAAGTTATAAGCGGGAAAATTCCCTCCCAAACTCAGCCTAGGTATGCCATCACATTTTCTCAGTTTATGAGGAAAACATCCAAAATTTAGTATTGGCAATGGTAGACATCTCAAAAACTCATCGTTCAAAAATTATACTTAATTCAGATGACGGTTGACTGTCATCTGAGGGTTTAGGGTGGGTTTCTACCAAGTTATAAGCGGGAAAATTCCCTTAAGCGGGAAAATTCCCTCCCAAACTCAGCCTAGGTATGCCATCAAAAATTGAAAGGTTGAAACATTAGACGACGGTTGCACGTCATCTAATGTTTGGGTGCGAAATTTGTTAAAATTTTGCTTGAAGGCACAGGTTTTGGGATTTTTCCTAGTAGGCTCACTAGAATAATGCACTCAATTAGATGTCGGTTCGACTGTCGTCTGTATTTAGGGCTGAAATTTTAACAAATGGCGGCATTTTTACCTCCGAAAACCAACCAATTTTGGGAAACCTATAGCTAGCGCTCCACACCAACCAATTCACTAAGCCAAAAACCTCAATAGACAATATTCATCAGACAATGCTATAGTAACTATTTGAAACTATACATTCACTTAAACACTTAGTAAACAAGTTAAGGAACATTAGTGCATATGTTCCGATTTTGAATCTAAAAGTTTGGAAAATCTATTCCAACCGTCAGATATCACCATTGTGATTAAATACGTGTATGAAAAAAAATCCAACTACATCTGACAACGTTAAAGGCTCGATCGGGACGGTCAACCGGGTGAGTTAAACCTCTAAACGCTTTAAAACGGAAATTGGCCCGTCTAAATGACGTTTTTGGGCATGATCTTCAACAGAGAATAGTTTCAGATCGATGAGACGCAACTAGTCGTATAAAAATTTTCCTCAAAATATTTACCCACCGTCAGGCTACCCATAGGAAAACGGAAGTAAAAAACAGTTAACCGCAACATTCGGCACACAGATTTTGTCGGAATCTTCTCATTTTTCAACCGTAGACGTATTTCAATATTTCGGTCATATCTTATTTCACGACACATTTGCATTTGAAGAGTTTACGTATAGTAACTATTTGAAACTATACATTCACTTAAACACTTAGTAAACAAGTTAAGGAACATTAGTGCATATGTTCCGATTTTGATTCTAAAAGTTTGGAAAATCTATTCCAACCGTCAGATATCACCGTTAAGATTAAATACGTGTATGAAAAAAATCCAACTACATCTGACAACGTTAAAGGCTCGATCGGGACGGTCAACCGGGTGAGTCAAACCTCTAAACGCTTTAAAACGGAAATTGGCCCGTCTAAATGACGTTTTTGGGCATGATCTTCAACAGAAAATAGTTTCAGATCGATGAGACGCAACTAGTCGTATAAAAATTTTCCTCAAAATATTTACCGACCGTCAGGCTACCCATAGGAAAACGGAAGTAAAAAACAGTTAACCGCAACATTCGGCACACAGATTTTGTCAGAATCTTCTCATTTTTCAACCGTAGACGTATTTCAATATTTCGGTCATATCTTATTTCACGACACATTTGCATTTGAAGAGTCTACGTATAGTAACTATTTGAAACTATACATTCACTTAAACACTTAGTAAACAAGTTAAGGAACATTAGTGCATATGTTCCGATTTTGAATCTAAAAGTTTGGAAAATCTATTCCAACCGTCAGATATCACCGTTATGATTAAATACGTGTATGAAAAAAAATCCAACTACATCTGACAACGTTAAAGGCTCGATCGGGACGGTCAACCGGGTGAGTCAAACCTCTAAACGCTTTAAAACGGAAATTGGCCCGTCTAAATGACGTTTTTGGGCATGATCTTCAACAGAGAATAGTTTCAGATCGATGAGACGCAACTAGTCGTATAAAAATTTTCCTCAAAATATTTACCGACCGTCAGGCTACCCATAGGCTGTCTGATTCACTAATACAGAGTCAAAAAAGTAAAGACTCATTTTAACTAGATCTATTATCACACTTGTTCAGAAAAAAAAAATCGCCTCTCCTCTCTCTCGCGCCTCTCTTTCGCTTTTCTCTACCTCCCCCAGACCAAACCCTTTTCTCTACCTCTAACTCCCTATTCTCTTTCCCTCTTCTCTACCTCCCCCCCCAGACCAAACTCTTTTCTCTACCTCCCTTCCTCCCTTTTCTATTTTCCTTTTCTCTACCTCCCCCCACTGTCCCTTTTCTCTAACCCCCCATCGTCCCCTCCTCCGACTTCACCTGCATTGGGCATTGGGCATCACTCAACCTCTCCATTTCCTGCTCCTTCTTCTTCTCTCTCTCTCTCTCTCTCTCTCCCTCTCTCTTTTCGACTTGCAGAGCAGGCCAAACCCTAATCCAACCAACAACGACTCCAACATGACTCAGGACACCGAGATGAAGGAGGTCGCCGCCCCCTCCAACTCCGACGACTCTCCACAGTAAGTCCCTCTCTTGAATTATCAAAACCCTCCCGGCTCCCGGAACCCCCCAAACAAAAATACAATCCTTCTCTCATATCGCGCCTCTCCTCTTCTCTCAGCTTAGATCTCTCTTCTCATTTGATTTCTTCTCAATCAAATTCAAAACAAACACAAACCGCAAACCAGCTCTATGTCTCTCATCCTCACACTCACTCTCTCGATTAGGGGTCTAGTCAATTAGGGTTCTAGGTCGGGTTCTTTGATTTGGGGGGTTTTGGTAGTGGGGGAGGAGATGAGATGAGATGAGATTTGGGTTGGGTTAAGGTTTGGGTTGTGGCAGAGATGCATAGGAGTCGGCAGAGAGCGAGAGATACAGAGTTTTGGGATGAGATTGAGAGTGGAGCATGTAAAGAGCAAGAAGGTTTAGCTTCTGAGAACCTGATGGTGTCTATGTTTTCTGAGTCGGCGGAGCCCCGCTATGCTGCTCGTCGATTGGATTTCTCTCCCCTAAGGTTGGTGTTTTTTTTTACTAGACCGAGTGTTTGGATGGTGAGTATATGTCTGTCGATCACAAGTTCAGTTTTTTCGTTTGGTTTCGAGACGTGGATGGTTGTTCAACATGAAGAGGTTGGTCTAGAAATGGATTGGTTCATTGTGTAATGTTCATGTGTTCGAAGGGTTATAGGGCTGATTGTGATGAATTTGCATTGTGTTTTGCAGCAAGGGTGCAGGCAAGATATGCTGAGCGAGACATTTTGGTTGATGAGTTTCTTCGAGTCAGCGTATTGGTAGCCAGGTTTTTTCAAATTGGCTGATTGGTAACAATGTGGAGAGGAGTATGGCGTCTCATTCCACAGCAGCTATCTTCTTGGCAGTAGTGAGCTTAGTCTGTCTCACCAAGGGATTGGTAACAATGTGATTCATTGTTTGGTTTGCTTACTAAAAAATCCGAAGAAACTGAACAGAAAACTGAGTTTTCGCCTATTTTTACGAATTTATGTGGCTATATGATAGTAGCTAGCTTTGAGATCTGATTTTGAACTTACAGTAGAGTGAGTTACGGTTACGATTGCCGAGAAAATGAATGAAACTATTTAGAAATGTTGAGAAATTTCGATTGCAGTTAATGCTAGTGAGGATAATTACACAGGAGTAAAACACTGAATTGTGAGCTCAAACATGATTTTGATAATTCATTTGTTATCAACTTATCATATGGTAGCTTAACCATTTTCATAGTAATTTGTGTAACTTTTTTGATGTAATTGTTACGAAATTTAGTTTGGTAAGGCAAAATCTATTGTGATGAATTCTTAGAACTTGTTAGTAGGGGAAGACTGGAAGAGGAGCATTGAGATTTAGGGTGGGGCATTTTGTGAGCTGTTTATTAGTTGGCTTTCTGTGTTTTCAGATTCAGACTCAAGCATGTCAGCAAATGTTGGATGAAGCAGACAAGGAATACAAAAAGATGACCCAAAGGACTACTGAAAGTCGGGAAGCTATGATGGTATATTCTTTTGATCTGAATCTGTTATCCTTTTTAATGTGTGTCCTATTGAGTTTTTTTTTTTTTTTATGTGTAACCTACTGTTTCATTTGCAGGCTTCTTATGCAGAGTTCATGGCAGATGCTCAGGCCTCAACTTCTCGTGGTATGTCTACAGCTTAATGCTTTCCTTCCCTGCATACATATGGAATTTTTAATGACTCGTGTGTTGGTTCTCATACTATATGTTGGAGAAAGTTAATTGTTAGTGTAAATGCCGTGTTGTGTTGTGTTGTCACTTGAAATCTAGAGATACAATCCATAACCTGTAAAATTTCGCAGCAGAGGGGGGTTCTTAATTTGTGTTTAGAGAGTTGGATTGAAGCTTTGCGTGTTGCATAGTTGATCTGGAGAATTGAGCTTTCGGCGAATTCGGTGTGGATGGATTTTTGTTGTTGTTGTTAGGGTTTTGGTTTTGTTGTTTTTACTAATTTTAGTGGTGTTTGATGTGTTTTTAGTAGCTCAAGTGGAGCCGGCGAGTACAGTTGATAATCAGCCAGTGGAGGAGCCTCCAACAATGAAGTTCACTTGGACAATTGAGAGCTTTTCTAGGTTGAACACCAAGAAGCACTACTCTGACATGTTCGTCGTCGGTGGTTATAAATGGTATTTCTTCCCTTGGAAATAATTTGTTTTGGGCTCCTGAAGTTGGCCTTTGTTGTATCTCCTCGGTAGTTGCTTCTTCTATTTTTAGTGAAATTGCTTTTGTTTGTTTGATCAGGCGGATACTGATTTTTCCTAAAGGGAACAATGTGGACTACTTGTCAATGTATTTGGATGTGGCGGATTCGCAGGCACTGCCTTATGGTTGGAGTAGATATGCGCAGTTCAGCTTGGCTATAGTTAATCAAATTCACAACAAGTACTCAATTAGAAAGGGTATATTCTCTGTTGAACTTATTTGGTTTTGGTTTAAGTTTTAGTTTTTCCTTAATGTCATTTAGAATTTTTCCATTGAGAAGTTACTCTTGAAATGGACCTACTTGTGGTAATATTTAACCTGATGGATTGTTTTGTTGACACTCCCTCTTCTTTCTTAGTTGTTCTACTGGAAGATCTTTTTTTTTTAATTCTTAATATCATCCTACAGAGCGCATATAACCTAAATACAACAGTTCAATATCTTAGCAAAATATGGTAGGTTTATTGAGTACTATCCTACAGTTTTGGTTTATTTGCATGAATTCAGGTTTTATATGTGGAGATGAACCAGTACTGTGGATTTGGTCAGTACTGTTCATTTGGTAACATATCAAATGAACTCAAATGACAGACTCAATCATAAAATAACTGACGTTAGAAACACATTCATATGACACAAACGAGTGACATCTGAACCAAAATCGTATGACACAAACAATATTATGCAAGACTGACGTCTAAGAGAGCTCAGATGACATACTATATGATAGTGTAAATGACATCTGTTCAAAATTCAGATGACATTCGCCTTGACAATATGACCGACGTTACATTGCACTTTACACGACGTACAACCGTCATCCTTAGAAGATGTAAATGACAGTCATTAAAAATGAAAGATGACGTCTGAGAAGATATCACACGACGCTTGGTTTGATATATTAACTGACATAAAAAGTAGCATTAGATGACAGTCGACTGTCATCTCAATATATGCCATTCATCACTAAAAATGCGCACGTAAGTTGGCATCAGTTGGCACCATGAATGCCAACCGTCATCTGAATACAAAACTGTCATCCTTATGATCGGTAGATGACAGTTTTTTTTGGTTTTTAACCGTCATCTGAATGCGTTTTAATAGATGACATTGCGATAGATGTCAGTTTGGGAGCATATGAGATGACGGTTAAAAACCGTCATCTGAATCGATTTCTGTACTAGTGTGGGGATGAGATTTATAGCAGTATCCTCTCTCATGACTACCCTGAACTGAGTTTGCATCCCAAGTTCAAGCCCAAAGCAACTAGAGAGAAACTATATTGGACTCACATGAGTATATTTTGAGAGCTGCCGTACTGGACCACATCGAGAATAAGGTATACCTTAGATGTCACAACCAGAAAAAAGACTATTACCGACGAAAAAAAAACGGCCGACGACATACAATTTTCGTCGGCTATTCCCAAGAATGGCCGACGATTTTTTCTTTCGTCGTTAAAAATAAAAAATCGTCGGCTATTCCACAAGAATGGCCGACGATTTTTTCTTTCGTCCCTAAAAAATATTTTTCGGCGGCTATACCCCTAGAATGACCGACGAGTTAAAATTTTCGTCGCCTATTCTCTTAAAGTATAGCCGACGAAAACTTTTGAAAGTTTAGCCGACGAAATTGCAATTTTCGTCGGCTATAAGTCTTTATATTTTCAGATCTGGACAGAAGCTGCTCATTTAAAAAAAAAACGGAAAAAAACGGGAGAAAGAGTGAAAAATCGGTGGGTATTGTTGAAATCCGTCCTCTATTACATTGTGGAGCTATATATAGGTACGTATATGTGTATATATGTTGATTTTGTTGAAGGAAAAACGTATTATGTGCCTTCGTCAATGTAACTGACGATAGATAATTATGTAGTCATTATTGTCATTAATGTATTTCCTATTACCGTTGTAATACTCACCCTATATAAAGGGGATTATCAATGAAATGAGCAGACCAATTCCCATTTTCCTACAACACGTTATCAGCCCGTAATTTTACTAGCTGAGACTTTAGCCAAAGAAAAAAAACCCTAGGTTTTGTATCTGAAAAAAAACCCAAAACCCTAAAATTCTTTTCTGCCGGCAACACTTCGCCGGAATATCCTCAGAAACCTTGTTCTGCCGACGACATCTTTGTCGGCAAAGGGTCCAGATACTCAGGACACCCAGAAACTTGCTCTGGGCACCCCTTTTCTCCGGCCTGGTTTCCTCCGCCACCCCACAGCCGGCGAGTCCAGATCGACGCCTCCCTCTCCCGATTTCGATCCTCGCCACCGGCTCGTGTTTTTCTCCTAGCCATCGACGTCGACTCGACTCGATTCAGCCCAGCCTACTTCGATCGGGCACGAACCGGGGCCGCCGCAACCTCCCGCTTGGACCTCGACCGTCGACCCAGCAACCTCGGACGACGACGCGAACCCCTCCGATCTAACCTTGGCCGACGACGCCAGCCCAGACCGGCACCGACGCCACCCGGATCGTCCCCCCCCCCCCCCCCCCCCCACCGATCCAGTCGATCACCTGCATCGACCCCCCCCCCCCCCGATCCGGCCTCCTCCAGCGCCATCGACGCCGCTCCAGCAGCCCCGATCCGGTCCCCCTTCTTCCAGCAGCCCCGATCCGATCGCCAACACAGCCAAGATCCGATCCCGCTTCTACCGACGACAACTCGTCGGGAAAGGCTGCCTCCCAGAAGTTCTACCGACAAAGCTTCGTCGGCAGAAGCTTGACCCGACCCGGTCTTGTTGGGCCTGACCCGGATCTGCTGACCCGACCCACGAAAAAAAAACAGAATTTTCTTTTTGGGATAAATTTTGAAGGTAATTTTAAAATTACCGCATAGTAATTCTTATTTACTGTGACTATTTACTGTTTTATGAATTTAATGGTAAATATTAAATTATTTAATTGATATGGTAAATGTATGATTAAAGTGACTAATCATATGAATATTTTTTTTATGTGACATATCAATTTAATGATGCGGCGATGAATATGCGACGACAAATTTGGAGTCGGAGATCGAGCAATCGATTCATATGCAGTTTATTTGGCAAACTTACAAGTAATATTTATATTGACGCTCTGCTTTCATTATATTTTGTTTCAGTTATTTATATGAAATAATGCTTTATTCAATTTGATCGCATTAGTATTTTATATAAATATGAAACTTGAAACATTATATGCTCATTTTATTAGTGTTAAATAATTGTTTTATTTAACATGTTATTTAGTTTAAACATTGCCTTGATGATGTAATTTCATGAGCATTGTAATATAAAGAAAAAGTGACAAACCTATATTGTGAAAAAGCATTTTCACGAAGTAAGAAAAATATGACCATTACAAATTTCGGTCTTGAAATCCAATTTTTATTTATTGAAAATTTTTCAACATGGATATCTTATTTATTGTGTAGAAAGCAACGATAATGGAATTTCATTAGCTTCACATGCAATGAAAATGGAGAAACCAAAATTTTATTGTGATAACGAAATTTCACGAAGCATCGGATTTACCATAATGTATATTGGTTTATATTAATCGTCGTGCATGTCATTTAGACCACGAGATTAATACATTCTATTCTTCCTCTATTTTAAAGATGGTTTAACCATCACATTTTAGTTTTGACATATTGGACTCTGAAGAATTTGAGTACCAAATTCCCCTATTAAGCCGACTAAGGCTTGAGCATGGTATATTTATGCAAATTGCTTTATGTAAATAGCTAAATAAATAATTTCAATATCTTGAACGACAATGTAAGGTCTAAGAAAAAAATCCCTGAAATTTAATTATGCAAAGTAATGCAATAACCCTAAACCAAAGGGTAATGACAATGTAAGGTATGAGAAAAAGAAATTTTCTGGAACACATTTTGCAAAGTAATGCAACAACCCTAAATCAAAAAACAATGACGATGTAAGGTCTTAGAAAAATATATATATATTCTTGAACAAATTGGGCAAAGTAATGCAACGACCCTAAAACAAAGGGTAATTACCATGGACGTAAAATTCATATAATCATCTAAAAGTAAGTGGAAACAATGTAACATTTAAAAGATGACATAGGGGACATGTCATGTGCAGTGAAGCACTCTGTCATTGTTGTAATTCAATGAACTATTGATACGTACATTATACGCTAGCAAAGAATTAGCTACGACTTTCAATAAATATGAAGAATCATATAAATACGCGGATTTTGGAAAAGTATCTTCAATATCCAACAATAACATTGAAAATGAATTTACAACTGAAGACATAACATATGGGAAGAATATGTCAAATGACACATCTCATCATTGCAGCTATTAAAAGAGCAAAAAGGATCTGGCTCAATCCAAGATAGACTTTGATTAGTCTACTTTTAAATTTACAAGATATCCTTATAAAGGCTATTACGCCTAAATACGACTTTTTGTCCTAAATTAGACTTTTGGTCTTAAAGTTTCTCTCTCTAAATTGGACAAGACTAAATGTAATCGTTGGCATGTTAATTTTTTTTGAAATTTCTCTAAAGGAATTGAGATTATTCAAATTTTATTCATAATATACATGATTCAATTTTCTACATCTAACTTTGCAAAGTATTGCATAAAGTAAAACAACATATCATAATATAGGCATGACACAACGAACTGTGGGCAAAGAAACGCACCATGTGATCCCTAGAATAATAGTACTGAAGGATAATGGTACTAATATATCACAAAAATAGCACAATAGTACTGAAGAACTGTAGTACTATAATGAAAGTGATAAGAATCTAAATATATGTTCCTTTGGGATTCATAATGCACTTGCCTAACTGGGATTACAATACCCTTTTATTACAATACCCATCGATTTACTCTAAAGAACTTGAGTTACGTTTCGATGTATATATTGAGCATATGTCAAATTGACAATTTATGCGATAAAAGAAAATTGAATTTTGTTTTCCACATTATAAAGAAATTTACGCCACGATTTTTCATGTGAAAAAAAACACAAGTGAGAATTCATTTGAGCTCCTTTGCATTACCTCTAAATGACTGCGAATGTAAACGAGTATTAGAGAAGATTATATGTCAACTTAGTAGGTTCTAAGTAACCGCTAATTAAATCCAACATCATAAGAAAATGATCTTTTGGAATTCTGACATAGATTGGCTTTGATATGGTGATCCATACATTAAAGAAACTACTATGGACACCCATATTTTTGGAGAAATAGAAGCAAACACCAGAAGAATATGGTTCACACACGAATCTGAGGACGATCAATGAACATTTTATCCTCAAATATTGTCATATAGGGTTGAAGACGTATGTTCAATTCCTAAATTCCGCCGCTCCCCCAATGTGGCATTATAATATATTTGATGCACAAACATATGCATTTATACCTTATTATGCTTCTCCTATCCGTCATGATTTTATGGATAAAAGTACATCATTCAAAGCCTATTCGTTAAAGCAATTATGATTGAGATCATCATATGCAAAGGACACATGAGTTTCTCATTATGTTGTTATATTGAATCAAAAGAGGATTCAGTGGATCGATTCAACCAACTTGCGGACACCATAGATATTTTATGGTGTTGGTTGTTGTGTCGACACACTGGTCACGTGTCATGACACCATCCACAATTAAAATTTATGCTGCTTATGCTAGAAAGTCAAAGCACTTAGGCCGGGTTAATTTCCGTAGGTGTGATGATTTTATGGCTTATTATATGGGATTTGTAATGGACATCATATTCCTATATATAAAAACCCAATTGGTCTCACGGAAAACGACTACAGTAATAGTCTTAATATTGGTAAAGCACACCAATACTTCAGTTTTGGGTTATGCATTTTTTGCATGCAGCGTTACTTTTTCATCTATGGCCATCATCATTGAACCAATTTACACCATAGCTAGTGACTATGTGTGAGGATTTTAAAGGATTTCAAACGAACTTGTAATCCTTGAGCTCTTTTGGATTGACACAGATCTACAATCTTTGAGCTCCATTAAATGTTTTTATGTGCCAAAATTGCGCCGCCACAGCGCACAATGATGGGTCCATTGAGATGAATAAATATTTATGCTGGATATGAACTTCCAGCTATAGTCCGCTATGTCGAAACCTTGACAGGCGATCTCTTCACCGCTA
Source organism: Potentilla sterilis (assembly GCA_963682095.1). Classification (NCBI taxonomy): domain Eukaryota; kingdom Viridiplantae; phylum Streptophyta; class Magnoliopsida; order Rosales; family Rosaceae; genus Potentilla; species Potentilla sterilis. The sequence continues at coordinate 42,494,503 of OY821758.1, forward strand.
GATTTGCGGAGTGTCACTTTGATGAGACAGTCTTCCCGTCGTTAGGGGGAGATAAGAACAAGCATGTTCAAGTGGAACGACAGGAATTGTCGTGGTTTGTCCCCACTGTGTCTCATCTCGATCCCCAAAAATCACACAAAGTAAGGTGTGTAGATATCTTATACATTAAAGTGACGAGATCACATAAACCTGCTGCAAATATACCTGCAAGGATTGTGTTTTATCAAAAGGACATGGTACCACCCAAGAGGAATTGGGTATTGTACTGCCACCATGGATGGTGGCATGGTGACGCCATAAGTGGCATAAATGGTGTCACAGGCCGTGGCTCTCCAAGGAAGAGGGGGAGACCACCTTAGGTTCGATACATACTTGTGTAAAGGAAGAAAACAAGTTTGGCACAACCTGATCTATTGATCAGTGATACTCAAATCCGTCTCATGAGAATATTTATGGATTGTGGTTATCATTGGGGGACGCCTCAAATGTTAGAACCAATCATTAAAGTATAGAGATCTCTACAAACACATTACACTAGTGTACATGAGGACGTGGAATAATGAGTCTACTATCGAACCATACTTCGTTGAAAAATGTCAACTTAGTAAACTGGCATAATGGAAAGAAGCGATCCAGTATAAACAAAGGGATAGGTATTTGGGCAGGTGACGCCGACACCGCAAATATAAACCCTATCAAATATATCTTTGTTAGAATGCGTAATGAGAATAAGAGTATGCAAACTCACCTTATGGCGCAAGGTCTCTCAAAAACGCACTGGAATCGACTACGAGGAGATATTCTCTCGTAATGGACTACGATGAGACAAACTCTCGTAATGGATGTCATTGCACTCCACTACCTTGTCAGTTTGGTAGTTTCCGAAAAACTGAACATGCAGCTTACGAAAAGTGATCAAAACATATATCTCTATGGGAATCTAAATTAAGAGATATACATGAGGATCCTAAACGGACTTGATCCACCCAAATCAAGTGACTCTAGATCACATGAGTATGTTTGCAAAAGAAATTGAAACGTTCACTAAAGTGACTACTTGATTGGAAAGGGATTGATGAATTATGCCCTTGCGTTTTCATTATGGATATATATGAACTCTAAATGAAATAAGAGAAACTCAGTGTATTGTAAATCCTAAGTTGAGAATGAAAAAGATTTTGGGAATACACAGTCTTGAAATGGAACTCAAGGACTGTAATGATGGTGATCATCCATCAATCGGCTTAGGCACTCTAAAGAATAAAGTGAGGCCTACAGATATTCCCATGATCAGTCGAAGTCTTTACTCTAACAATAGATCCGTTTTTCATCTAAAGGAAGATGACGAAGAAGTATTGGGAAATGAAATTCCTATACAAGTGCAATGACGCATGATTGTACTTAAACATAATATGTAAGACTCGACCTCTCATTCGATGTAAATTTGTAAAGCTATGTTTAGCTCTGCGCCTACACAACGCAAATCGTTCTTTCATTAAAGATATGAAAGATTTGGGCTTATTCAATCTCTACATAGAATGTGACATGATAAAGAAATTATCCACGTCATAGCTAACTATGCGTAAAGAAAAACGCATTAAAGGTGAGATAAGAAAATCTGTTATCACAGATCAATTTCAAATCTCTTAATGGTTCACTCATACTCTAGACGAAGTTATGACTATTTTGTTATATGAAGGTCATACCACGAGTGAACCTGATGTTCAATATGAACCTATGCATTCAGTTCATGAACAACCTTATCCTCAAGATCAAAGTAAATCAAGTTGGATCTGAGGACGATGTGGCAAGATTTAGTTACTAAATCATTGCTCAAAGTCATATTTGGAAAAACATGTGAAAATGCATAACTATGCTAATGTTACTGAAGCTCCCTTGATCAAATGAAAGAATCAGGGAGAATCCCATGATTAATGTAAAAATCAGGGGGAGGTGCAGACATCAGGGGGAGTCTAGCACATACATGTTGTTTTCAAATGTAATAGGTGCGTTGCGCTCTTTTTGTCCTTCGACCAAAGTTTTATTTTCTCCCATTGGGTTTTTGTTACTTGGCAAGGTTTTTAATGAGGCAACACCACATGCACCATTCAATCTCTGACTCGGCACAAGGGGGAGTGTTGAAGGAAAAACGTATTATGTGCCTTCGTCAATGTAACTGACGATAGATAATTATGTAGTCATTATTGTCATTAATGTATTTCCTATTACCGTTGTAATACTCACCCTATATAAAGGGGATTATCAATGAAATGAGCAGACCAATTCCCATTTTCCTACAACAGATTATGAGTTTTAGTTGAGTTGATTTTGAGTTTTAGTAATTTTGATATAGTAAGTGATTTTTTGTTTTGTTGTTGTTTTAGTGTTAGAATGTATGTATATATGTTGATTTTGAGTTGTAGTTGAGTTGATTTTAAGTTAGAGTTTAATTATGTGTTTTAATTTGATGTTATTTTAATTAGTGTTAAAATATATATATATATATATATATATATATATATATATGTTAATTAATGGTTGTTGATAGTGTAATGAACTTAAATAATGGTTGTTAATTAATGGTATATATATATATGAGTTGATGTTGATAATAATATATATTGTAATATATATGTGTTAATTAATTTCTTATTAATTAAAGTTATACATATATATTATTATCAGGCTATATATGGATCGGGATAAGAGTTGGATTTCGCTTCCAAGGCATTACCGACGATACACTACAGGAGTTGTGGATTTTTTGCAGTTCGTCGAGGAAAATGCAAACGGGAATGAATACCATTATTGCCCGTGCAAGAAATGTAAGTGTCGCAGTGATATGTGTCGATTTCCGATTAGGACAGTATGGGAGCACCTAAAGAGTAATGGGTTTTGGCCGAAGTACAAACGTTGGATATATCACGGTGAGCCATCATTAGATGGATCGCATGATCATGGGCAGTTTTTTGAGGCGGGCAGTAGTAGTACATCCAACGATCCAACAACGGCATTCGTCAACGACGTGTTTCCTTTTGAAAGCGGTGTACGTGGGGAACAATATATGCATGACCCGGTACAGCCGTTCCCACAAGTTGTCAACACTGCTGCCTTTGACAAGTACAACAAACTGATTGCATTGCAACAGACCCCTGTGTCTTCAAGTTCTGAGAAGACAGTCCTTCAAAGTGTGATGGAGGTAATGAGGATTAAAGTCGAGACAAAATCGAGCATCAGGCAAGTGGATGAATATCTACAGTACACTTCTTCGTTGTTGGAGGAGGGTCATCGTAATCCTACCAATCACCGTAAGGTCCGAAGTATCCTCAAAGATCTAGGGCTTTCCTACATTAAGATCCATGCATGCGCATTTGACTGCGTTCTCTTCTGGGGTAAAGATGCAGAAGGGAATGACCTTTCTAGCCTTGACGCATGTCCGATATGTCAGTCTGACCGATATAAGTTGACGGGAGCAGGCAATAGGAAACCTGTGAAAGTGCTTCGGTATTTTCCGTTGAGAGATAGGCTTGAGCGGTTGTACATGTCAGAAACCACCGCAAAAGCTATGAGATGGCATGGTGAGCGGGACGCGGGAGACGCAGATATCATGACACACATCTCTGACGGAGAGGCTTGGAAGCATATAAACAACGAGTTTCCTCATTTTGCGTCAGATGTCAGAAACGTCAGGCTCGGGCTCTCAACCGACGGCTTCAACCCTTTCGGCACCATGAGTCTTTCATACAGTATATGGCCGGTGGTTTTGGTACCTTACAACCTTCCTCCGTGGATGTGCATGAAGAAGAAATATAATATGTTGACGTTGTTGATTCCGGGGCCTGGTTACCCAGGGAAATGTCTCGATGTGTATATGAGACCATTGATTGAAGAGCTTAAGGTATTGTGGGACGTTGGTCATCCCACTTTTGACAAGTACAAGGAGGAGACGTTCCAGATGCATGCCATGGTTATTGGTACCATCAGTGATTTTCCTGCTTATGGGATGTTGTCGGGCAGCGTTGTTAAGGGATACAAGGCTTGTCCAGAGTGCCTCAGCGATTATGGGAGCACCCCTCATTGCAACAAGATATGCAGAATGAGTCATCGTGTGTTCCTTCCGGCGGATCACCACTGGCGTTACGAGTCCGCCGCATTTGATGGAACCGAAGAACACAGTGGTCCCCCCAGAAGATGGAAGGGGAAGAGAAATTTTAGCAGTGCTTAATGAGTACGATTTTGGGCCCCTCAGCAATCATCCCGATATTGTAGCGGAAATACCTGAAAGGCCTGAGGAGTATAAATTCTGGACACATAAGAGCATATTGTGGGAACTCCCGTACTGGTGTGAGTTGCTGATCCGTCACTTTTTAGACGTTATGCACATAGAAAAAAATATTTCTGAAAGTGTGGTGGGCACAACGCTGAACTTCGAGGGGAAGACGAAAGACGGTCCTAAGGCTCGCACTGATTTACAAAACATGAATATCAGAAAACAACTATGGTTGAAACAAGGGAAGAGAAAAATGCCTCAAGCTCCTTACACCGTCAAGCCTGAGCATAAATCAGAAATTTTCCATTGGATAAGTCGGGCCAAGTGTCCTTCAGGCTTTGCTGGAAATATAGCCAAGTGTGTGAACAGACAATTCAACAATCTTTACGGGTTGAAAAGTCATGACAATCATATCCTGCTACAACGTCTCTTCCCTGTTTTCATTCGACCGTTCCTTCCCCGTCACGTTGTGGAGCCGTTAGTAGCGTTGGCAAGATTTTTCCAGAAGGTATGCACACGGGAAGTGAGAAAATCTGACCTCCGGGAAATGCAACAAGACATCGTTCATATCATGTGTAAATTTGAGGTGATATTTCCTCCAAATTTTTTCGACATCATGCCTCACCTCATGATCCATCTTCCTCGGCAGTTGTTGCTTACCGGTCCTGTGCACTTCACTTGGATGTATCCGATGGAAAGGTACGTATTTTACACCTTATGTTAATTTCCTCATAAATATATGTGATTTAGTATTAATGTATTATCATAACACTTTAAAAAGTTCATTTATAGGTAACTTGGACAATACGGTGATTTTGTCCAAAACAGATCCGCACCTGAAGGATGTATAGCTGAAGCATATATTGCGCACGAGTGCGTCACCTACATGAAGCTGTATTTAGGAGCGTTACAGGAAAGCATACCGGAAGATGTACTTTCACAGTTCAATCTTTCCATACTCTCCGACGATGTTGTACTCGGTGGAAACATGCCAGTTTCCTACAAGTTGAAAGATTATGAGGTAGCCATTGCACATTGGTGGGTACTAATTAACTGTCCAGAAGTTCAGTTTTGGAAGAACATGCATCTAAACTGTGACCAAGTAGGAGGTGATCTCGATTACCACAACCGGACATTCGCAGAGTATTTCGGCCGCTGGGTACGTAACTTTAACTCTATTCTATACGTATTTATATATTATTGTGTATAATTATTCATATTTATAGTTGATTCTGATGGTTGCAGATGGACCTTATTAAAAATGATAATCACCTAAATTGGTCGCACGAACTCAGACTACTGGCGATGAAGCCGGTCTATTCAAAAGTTTATGCAACGTGCAAGGTGAATGGTGTGTTATTTCGATGTGAAGAGAGAGACCTCAGACTGAAAACACAAAATTCAGGGGTTATGGCACATGGTGGGGATGATGGAGTTGACTATTACGGTGTTCTCCATTCAGTTGTGGAACTGCATTATGGGGAAGGCATGAAAGTGCACCTTTTCAAGTGTAGATGGTTTGACACACGGCCGCAGAGCATGAAAACCGATGAATACGGCATAACTTCTGTGAACACTAGTACATCATGGTATGAGGACGACCCGTTCGTTTTAGCCACATGGGTGAAACAAGTGTTTTATCTGGATGATCTCGCCAAGGGTGACCCGTGGAAAGTAGTCAACACTATCCACCATCGCAACATTTACCGGGCGTCTACACTTGGAGTGGCTGAAGAGAACGAGGAAGGGGGCACCGCGTATCAAGAGCCCAACTCAAACGGTATTCCTGACTCCTCTTTTATTCGCCTAGACACGCTGGTGCGAATTCGACGTGAAGAGCCACTGCTTGTTGATGTTGATCTAAATGAAGAAACTAACGAGGACTCTAGTGGTGAGGAAAGACATAGATTACCTCTATCGAGCAATTCAGAAACCGAAGAAGACTCATCCGATGATTCCGATTACAATCCGACGGATTAAGTAATTTAGATGGTGTAATCCTTTCATTTGTAATCCACTCATTTCTAATGAAAGGGCGTGGGGATGAGCCTCCCAGCTAGGCTGGGTTCCAAACCCCTTAAAAAAAATTTGAAATATGTTGACTGCTGGGTTTCTGTTTTTTTATGTTCAATTTTGGTTATATATGAACAGGACATATGGGCACGAGAGGTGTAACACAACTGATTTTTTTATTTTTTTCACAGAATAGCCGACGGAAAATACATTATTTCGTCGGCTATACTAATTATAGCCGACGAAAAATGCGTGATTTCGTCGGCCAAAACTATATTGAAAAATACATATTTTATTTTAGACACAAAACGACAAAAGAATAGCCGACGAGTACTAGGTTCGATTTCGTCGGCTATGATAAAAAAAAAAAAAAAAAAAGACCACCTTCCATTTTCTATCACTATCGACAACCCATTGCTTCATCCTTCAAATGCAAATATGTCGTCAAATAAGATATGACCGAAATAATGAAATACGTGTACGGTTGAAAAATGACAAGATTCCGACAAAATCTGAGTGTCGAAAGATGCGGTCAAAGGTTTTATTCCTTCGTTTCCCTAATGGTAGCGTTACCTTCGGTAAATATTTATACGATTAGTTGCGTCTCATCCATTTGAAACTATTATCTGTTGAAGGTCAGGCCAAAAAACGTCATTTACACATGCCAATTTCCATTTCTAAGCGTTTAAAGGGTTGACTCACCCGGTTGACCGTCCCGATCGAGCCTTTAACGTTGTCAAATGTAGTTGGATTTTTTTTCATACATGTATTTAATCTTAACGGTGATATCTGACGGTTGGAATAGATTTTCCAAACTTTTAGATTCAAAATCGGAACATATGCACTAATGTTCCTTAACTTGTTTACTAAGTGTTTAAGTGAATGTATAGTTTCAAATAGTTACTATACGTACACTCTTCAAATGCAAATGTGTCGTGAAATAAGATATGACCGAAATAATGAAATACGTGTACGGTTGAAAAATGACAAGATTCCGACAAAATCTGTGTGCCGAATGTTGCGGTTAACTGTTTTTTACTTCCGTTTTCCTATGGGTAGCCTCACGGTCGGTAAATATTTTGAGGAAAATTTTTATACGATTAGTTGCGTCTCATCCATTTGAAACTATTATCTGTTGAAGGTCAGGCCAAAAAACGTCATTTACACAGGCCAATTTCCGTTTTAATTTAAAGCGTTTAGAGGTTTGACTTCGTTGTTTGACCAAAGGTTTAGCCGACGAAATATTTGATTTCGTCGGCTAAACTCTTGCGATCCGCTTATTGTCCGCCGTTGGATCTGATTTTCCAAAGTATAGCCGACGAAATATTTAAATTCGTCGGCTAAACTCTTACGATCCGCGCCTTTTCATTGTCCGCCGTTGGATGGGGGAGATCGGACGGCTGCTGAGCGCCTAAAGTATAGTCGACGACATTCAAAGAATAGCCGACGATGTTCAAGATTTCGTCGGCTATAGTAAAGAATAGTCGACGAAATCTTTTTTAATCGTCGGCTATTCTATCGGGTATAAGTCTGAAACTGCCGAACCCTAACCTCCGTTTTCTGCTTTTTTCTGCTTTCTCCTCCGTTTTTCTGCTTTCTCCTCCGCAGTAATTCAGACAGAGCCGCACCGCCGCTCTCCTCCTCCTCCTCCTCCTCAAATCGACGACGAATTCTCCTCCTCCTCCTCCATCCGGCCGAATTCTCCTCCTCCTCCTCCTCCTCCTCCGATCCGATACGGTAATTTTTTTTTCAATTTAATTTAATTTAATAAATTGTTATATATTTAATTTTAATTATATAAATTGTTATATAATAAATTGTTATATATTTGTTATATATTTAATTTTAATTATATAAATTGTTATACATTTGTTAATAAATTTAATTGTTATATATTTGTTATAATTTAGGTATATAAATTTTTATATATTTAATTTTAATTATATAAATTGTTATATAAATTGTTAAATTAATTATATATATAAATTGGTAGTCTAATTATATATATATATATATATGTTAATAAAGAAATATAGTTATATTTGTATATAAATAGTTATATTTTATTTTAATTATATAAATTGTTATATATTTGTTATATATTTAATTTTAATTATATAAATTGTTTTATATTTGTTAATAAATTTAATTGTTATATATTTGTTATAATTTAGGTATATAAATTGTTATATATTTAATTTTAATTATATAAATTGTTATATAAATTGTTAAATTAATTATATATATAAATTGGTAGTCTAATTATATATATATATATGTGAATAAAGAAATATAGTTATATTTGTATATAAATAGTTATATTTAGGTTAATGGTTAGTATTATTTAAAATGGCCGCGGTTGCAGATGGCCGATGCATTCAGACAGTTCTTCGGAGGCCGTCGTTCCAGATCGAGAGGTTCTGGAAGTTCCGCCGGTTCCGCAGACTCCGACAGGACCCTTAACCAGCCTGAGAGGACCACCAGCCAGCCGCGGAGGAGTGTGGATTCCTCCCAGCCGCGGAGGACTGTAGATTCATCCCAGTCGCGGAGGAGTATGAGTTCTCGGCACCAGACCCTTCTCCAGGCGGGGCGGCCGTCGAGCAGTTCACTTTCGCCTGTCGGGCCAGATGCCCCGAGGTTCAGTCGGCAGCTATTTCAGGACGAGATAGCTGCAGACGTTCCTCAGGTTCGTATGCCTGAGGTTCATCGGGAGCCGCTGACGAGTCCGATGACGTCTGCTGCTGACTCAACTGAGGGTCCTACTCTCCCAAACCAGCTGTACCTCCTGTACAACATTCCTGCGATACCGGAGGTCGACTATCGTGGTGTGCCCATATGGCTTGATATGCCTCAGTACGTGAGTGCTGCGGAGGCATACCAGCAGCAGCCATTTGAGAACCCTGACCTCCTGATTTCGGCGAGGAGAAAAGGAAAGTCGACAGACGAGTTATCCAGTTCAGGTAACATTCGATTTTATTAATTAAATGTTTTATTAAAATTAACGCACTAATATTTAATTTTATTAACCAATCGTCGTTTATGTGATAGGGACAGCCGCTAGCAGTTCACGGAGGAATACGAGAGGTGTCATATGTTTTGACACGCTCAGGAGAGCTGTTGATCTGAGGGGGAGGATCCAGATCAACGAACCTCCTAATCAGGAGGTTCAGGGGAGAAAAAAACGCGACTACTCGGGTTGCGTGGGGGCACTGATTAGGGACAGAGTCCCTATGTTGTGGACCCAGTGGGCTGATGTGCCCGAAGAGATAAAGAGGGAGGTGAACAACGCCGCGTCGGTGAGTAATTTAAAAAATTTAATTTATTTATCGTAATATTTAATAATTTTCGGTATTGTTACAATTGTAAAACTAATAAAATATTATTTTTCAGACATTCTTCGAGATTGCCGAACACAAGCGAGATTGGGCGGACTCCGTGCAAAACTCGAGGTACGTTGGGAATTCCTCATCTTATAATTTGAAATATTTTATGATATTAATAACATTTCTAATGCACTTTTGTTTTTTTCGTAGGTTTAAAGAGTGGAAGAACGAGCTCCGTTCCCACTATAACGAATACGACAACCGTGGTCGTATGGGTACTCCCAGAGAGTTCCTTCGAATTTTATCGACTTCCTCCTCCTTCTCCGATCTGCAGCGTCTTCCTCCTTAAATCGGCGCCGGCGTCCTCCTCCTCATTCTCCTCCTCCGCTAGGTAATTTTTTTTTTGCAATTTATTTTAATTGTATAATTTAGGTATATAATTTAGATATTTAAGTGTGTGTTCAATTGTTATATATATTGGTTATATATATAAATTGTTAGATTAATTATATATATAAATTTGTAGATTAATTATATAAATTGTTATATATTTATTAAAATATACACAGATTTGTATATATATATATATATATATATATGTTAATGTATATTTTAATTGTTATATAGAAATTGTTAAATTAATTATATATATAAATTGGTAGCCTAATTATATAAATGGTTATATTTATGTTAATATATAAATGGTTATTTGTATGTATATATATGTTAATGATGAAATATAGTTATATTTGTATATAAATGGTTATATTTATGTTAATGGTTAGTATTATAATTTGAAATATTTTAGGATATTAATAATATTTTATGAGATTGCCGAACACAAGTAGGGTTGGGCGCACGCGATGCAGAACTCGAGGTACGTTGGGAATTCGTCATCTTATAATTTGAAATACTTTATGATATTAATAATATTTCTAATGCACTTTTGTTTTTTCCGTAGGTTCAAAGAGTGGAAGAACGAGCTCCGTACCCACTTTACCGAATACGACAAATATGGTCGTATGGGTACTCCAAGAGAGTTCATATTCAGGGAGTACGAGTGGCGTTGGTTGAAGACAGTAGACTTCAACAACCCAGTTATGCAGGTAAATACTAAACTTAACTATAAATGTTTATTTTGTTAATATTTTAATTATTACTTTAATTATTTTATAATTATTACACTAATATTTTTTGATGCATTTTTCTAATATTTTATTATTTGTTTGAAGGAACGGTCTCGGCAGAACTCTGCGAACCGCCGCCATAACACAACCCCCTATCATGGTGGTTCTAGGCCATTTTCACAATATCAGGAGGAGGCGCTTAGAGATCATCCTTTAAGCAAACCGTACGTAGAGACGTTCAAGAAGGCTTATCCATTAGCGACAGAAGAGCTTGTAAGTCGTTGATTACGATTTTAAAATTTTAATTATTAATTTTACTTAATTATATATTTGTTAGAATATTAATTTTTTTTTTCCCGTTCAATTAGGAGAGGGTGAACCGGGCCGAAGAAGAAGTGTTGCAGGCAGTAGTTCGGGAGACACAACCGAACATTTCAGAGGAAGATCTGCAAGAAGCCCTGAGCCAGGTCGACCGATCGAATGTCCAAACTGCAGCGAGGATATTCGACGCAGCCTTCCCAAAACGGTCAAACGACTACTACTGCCGGGGTTTGGGAAGTTCTGGAATAGGTGAAGACCACTAAGGGAGCTCAAAAGAGGGGAGGCGGGGACACCCAACAGATGAAGGGGGAAATACAGAGATTGGCAGAAGAAAATGCAAGATTGGCGGCCCAGTTCCAGAGATCACAGGAGCAACAATGCAGAACACAGCAGTATCAGATGGAAATGGAGCTTTGGCATGCTGAATGCGAGAGAATTCGGCGACAGAACTACGCCGGCCAACAAAACTGGTGGTATGCTATGTTCGCGGCACAACAACAAGGCTTTGAACCCCCGCCCCCGTTTGAGCCGTTAGATGAACCTCGAATGCCGAGAACTACCGAGTTCATTCAGCAGGATGACGAGCATGATGGACAGCAGGATGGTGGCCAGGATGGAACAAATTAAATAATTAATGAAAAACGTGTTTCTTGTTAGATTGTCATTGTGAATTGCAGGTTGCTTGGAATGGTAATTTAGAAATTAATTTAATTTTTTTTTCCCAAAATGTAAGAACAGCCGATGATATTGACATTATTTCATCGGCTATCACTGCTATAGCCGACGATTTTTACCAAATTTCGTCGGCTATAACTATTATAACCGACAAAAATGACATTATTTCGTCGGTGGTCTATGTTAAATAGTGACGGTTTCGTCGGCTATAACTAATTAATGCCTCTTAAAATATTAATATATTCCGACGAAATCTGCATGTCGGCTATATTTTAGAATAAATAACCGACGAAACAGAAGAGATCGTCGGCTATATTTTACGATATCGTCGGCCATATGTGAAAATATCCGACAAATTTCGTTGGGCATTATGCCAAGGTTTGGTCGACGAAATGTATTTTCGTCGGTGATAACTTTTGAGTGGCCGACGATTTCGTTATTTTCGTCGGGTATAATTTTATCGACGCCGTTTTATCGACGAATAATAGCCGACGAAATTTTCGTCGATTGAAGGAATACCCGACGAAAATTTTGAATAGTAGACGAAATTTTTTACGTCGGCTATTCTGTCCAATCTGGTAGTGCCCTAGAATTTTAACAATATCAGAATGTGCCCCAACAGCCGCACCTTGCGAGTCGTTCATTCCCTCTCGACGTCAAAGCTTCTCGACCACCGTGCTCCGCCATCCGGCCACGCCGCGCCTCAAGCCATATACCAAACTACTCGCCTCTCTCTTCTCTCCTGTTTGAACCGAGGCTTGGGTCGAGCCAGCCTCCGTACGAGGCGCTGCGACTCCCGCAAGCTTCGGCCACCATTGAAGATGCAGCGGCAACCCTTCCAGGTGAAGCCTGAACTTGAGATCTCCTCCTCCCAGTCGTCTTCATTCCTCTGAGCGTGGTGTTGTCAACCTTGGGGTTCGGTTTGCAGGTGGGTGCTGGGTTGGATCAACAGGCTTGAGACGACGTCTGATTTCGGGACAACTATTAGGTGTGGACTTTATCTTAGCTTTTACCATTTTTCTGTTGTGGTGAGAGTAGAGGGATTATTACAATTTCCATTTATGTTACAGACATGTAAACATTTGGTGATGTAATATTGGGCTAAATGAATCATACTTTTGAACTCACCTTTTGATAGTTAGTTATTTGTATGATAACTTAAGTATTCGGGTTTATTCTAAGAGATCACATTTCCCAAATTTGAATTTTTATTATTCGAAATTACGGGATGTGACAAAGAAGATGAAGGTGAAAGTGAGGAAGATGAAGGCGAAAGTGATAGAGAGGATGATTATGCTGAATATGAGGAAGAACTATCTGATGAAAATTGATCATTTCATTAAGTGTTTTATCTAAACTCTAATTTGTAAACCCTAAGTTCATACATTACCGATTGGTAAACCTTAAACCCTAAAATATTCGGTGGAAGACCGTTTTTATTCATTTATTTCAGAATGATTATTCAGTTTGTAATGCTTTTAATTCAGTAAAAGGGCATTTGAACAAGGTTCTGTGGTGAATAGTAGAAATTCACTTAAGCGACTGATTTTGACTATATACGTCGCTTAAGTACTCTAACGCGACGGATATAGACATTATCCGTCGCTTAAGTCAATTTCTACTATTCACCACAAAGCCTTGTTCAATTGTCCTTTTACAGTTTTATGGATCTGTGCTGAATAGTAGAGATTCACTTATGCGACAGATATTGACAAATACAGTCGCTTTAGAGCTCTTAAGCGACATATATTGATAATATACGTCGCTTAAGTGAGTTCCATATAAAAATTCATACCACACGAAAATGCTATTACGTACCTTTAGATGACCTCGTTTCGTCGACTCTTCCAAACATTAAACTTTCAAATAGATGAGACGTAATCAGCCATGTAAAAATTTGGGAACGTTTACCTCCCGATACTATGACTCCGCATAAAGAGAGATAAGTTTAAATACGGTTGACCGCATTGATCGGGGCTTTAACTTTGTCGGATTTAAGTGATTTTTTTTACCATCATTGTATTTCGTCATAACGATCAAATACTATTTCACATCATTTTTCAAAATTTGACTTCTTTTATACAGTTGCAAAAAAAAGTTGTACACTTCAATATAATTTATTAATCAAGTTATACCGCATTAGTAAGCATGTCGTCATTATAATTGCTCAATTCAGAAAATGAAAATTTTGACCTTCTAATGTGATTGTTATAGTTAAATATGAGGACAGTAGAAAAATCAACTACTTTCGTGAACGTTTGATACTCGATCGAAGCAGTCAACCATATTTTCTATTAATCATACCACACGAACACGCTATTACGTACCTTTAGATGACCTCATTTCTTCGACTCTTCCAAATATTAAACTCTCAAATAGCTGAGACGTAATCAGCCATATAAAAATTTGGGAACATTTACCTCCCGATACTATGGTTCCCCACAGAGAGAGATAAGTTTAAATTAGGTTGACCGCATCGATCGGGCCTCTAAATTTGTCTGATTTAAGTGATTTTTTCACCATCACTGTATTTCGTCATAACAATCAAATGCTATTTCACAGGGTTTTTCAAAATTTGATTTCTTTTATATAGTTGTTTAGAAAAGTTGTACACTTGAGTATAATCAATTAATCAAGTTATACCGCATTAGTAAGCATGTTGTCATTATAATGGCTCAATTCACAAAATGAAAATTTTGACTATCTGATATGATCGTTATAGTTAAATATGAGTAGAGTAGAAAAATCAACTCATTTCGTGAATGTTCGATGCTCAATCGAAACGATCAACCATATTAACGTTCGATGTCAAAAATAATTTATCATCTTAAGCGACTAAATTTGTGTTATCTCGTCGCTTAAGTACTCTCTTAAGTGAGGAAAATTAGGTTGCCAATAATTTTCCGCGAAATATTTCAGCGAAATTTTAAAAACTCTTAAGCGATGGGGTTATGCTACTTCTGTCGCTTAAAGTGTCTAATATAAATTGTGTTCGACTGGGACAGAACCAAAGTCCCTAATTCCTTCACAATTCCTAAAATTCCTCCCGATCGACCAATTCGCCTCCGCCTCCACACCACCAATCCGCCCTCAAGCCTCTCTCTCCTCACTGCCGCCGCCGCCTCTGCCTCCACACCACCAATTCTCGAAGCAGCCTCTCTCTCCTCACTGTCGCCTCCGCCTCCATACCACCAAAACCTCCGCCTCCACACCTCTGCCCCCCGCCACCACTGATCAGGTATCAACTCCTCGCTTCTTTACTTGAATTGGGTTCTCACTTTTTCTCTATTTGGGTTTGTAATCTAATGAAAGGTTGGAAATTTAGGAACTGGGTCACTGTGTTTATGCTTAAGCTAGTTCTTGTGCTGCTCATAATCTGTTAGTGGTCTTAATTCTAGGACAGAAAGGAATAGTTTAAGCAGAATGTTGCACTTATGACTTTGCCATTTCCAGTTGTGAGTCTAATGTTGAACATCAGATTGTCGTCCCCCTGGCACTTGATTAGCATAAAAAACAAACAGACTCAGGAAAGTGCTATTAGATTTCACTTCATGTTTGAAAGTGCTATTAGATTGTGGTTATATAGTACTTTAATTAGGACTCTCGAATGGCCTTCCTCTAGCTTGAAACCCATGACCGACACTCTGCTAAATGACAGCAATCTAATTATATACCATTTTAAGGTAAAAAGTTAACTGAAGTGCATTTGATTGTGAATTTGTGATGTAATTTTATCCCATTCCATTTAACTATAGCCTATACTGATTCAGGGATAGCTCAGTATAATAGCTCAGTATAATAGCTAAGATTTAAGTGGAAGTTATTTTTCATGGACTTGTTTATGACTGTGCAAAAGGAAATTATGTTCTTCAGGCCTTCTCACTTTTTGATAGATTTAATCATTTAACTCATTTCTCTCACTTACATTTGATGTTGCTTTTCTTGTGTATTTTATTTTTGGCTCTTTGGTTATTTGGCTATGTATGCTATTGTTCAGTATAGAGATACCCTTCCACCTTTTATTATCACTCTTTTGATCTAACTAGTTTGGTTTACGTGTTTGATGTAGTACGAGGCGGGGGAGACATCTTCCGGCCAAACCACCAAACCACCACCACCACCACCACCCCTGAAATCGTCTCTCTCAGTGATGCCTCCAAAACATCAAGGAGGAAAGATGAAGAAGGTCGTCGAGATCGAGGACCGTCCATTACGGCAGGAGTTGATCAGACAATCACAACCACCAGTACCGCCACCAGCTACGGCAAATGCTGCCGGTGCTGCTTCTGACTCCGCAACTCCTTCTGCTCCTGCTTCTGGCACTTCTCCTTCTGCTCCTTCACCAGCACTAATGGCTTCCCCACTCCCACTAGTTGCGCCACCGTTTACCGGCGCCAGTAGCACGCCCAGTTCTGATGCATCTACGGCGTCCATGATTGCTCGCAGCATTAGCTGCAAGAACTTGGAAACAACAGGTAATTTTTGACTTTTGAATATATCAACTATTGTATTGTCTGTCTTTCTGTTACCTGAGTACTGTGATTCAAATGTGATTGATTAAACTTGTAGGGATTTATTGGTTAGTTACTGTTGCTTGTCTATGCAGATACACCGCCCAAAAGGAAGTGCGGTGTCGTGGTTGGTGCGAAGACCCGATAAATAGTCCGGACTACGGGAGGGAAGATAGTTGTGGAGTATTCTGAATTACACAAGGGCCCTGCAAATTCGGAGGTCCGTAGCCTGATTTCAAGGGACATTGACAGCTGTGTGAAGGATAATGTGCCGATGATAGCCCCCACCTACAGAGACCTTGCTATAGAACTCAAAGGGATTGTGTATAACTACATATCGGTAAGTTTAATGTTTGATATGTTTTGTTACTTTTCTTAGTAATTTTTTTTTTATCTATTTTGTTACTAATGTTTAACAATTTGTATATGTAGGCACTATATGAGATCCTACCGGATCATAATGGCTAGTGGAATTTCATCCAGACAACTACAGCCGATCGGTTCAAGGATTAGAAATCGGACGTTAGATGAAATTGGGTGAAATTTGGGGACGACGTTCCAAACGAGTTTCTCCACCGTCCGACTCAGTGGGAGTGGTTGCTGGAGCACTTCAAGGACCCTGACCATGTGGTAATCACTATGTCTCTCTCTCTCTTTAGATGGAAAATTAATTTGTTTCTAATCTTAAAAGTGTTAATTGTTGTTACAGGTCTTATGTGCGAAAATGAAGGAAATCAGAAAGGGGCCGAAAAGGATGGACCACCATTCTGGGACAACCGCCTTCAGTTACAGGGCGGAGAAGCATGGGAATGCAGGACATCCAGCCCCTTTCGTTCGTGCATTCGAGGATGCATATGCCAAAGATCCTTTGGGCGGTCCATACGCGGTGAGACTTGTTTTTTGACATGGTTGTATGATGGTTTCTACTGCCTCTTAAATTACTTATTAAGATTGATTGTCTGTTATTGTAGGAAGCGATGAAAGAAAGTGTGTCCCAATGACTACAACAAAGGAGAGAGAAATACCCAGATATTGCACCTGAAGATCCTCTCCCCATTGCCGATCAAATCAATGTCATAGTCTTTCAAGTTGGTGAAAAGAGAGGGACGGACATCTGAGGCGTGGGCAGATGCATGCAGAAGGAACCCAAGAAGAGAGGGGGCGCACGGCATATAGATTTAGATGCACTCGTGCACGCTCAAGTTAGTGAAATAAAGGAACAACTGAGGGCGGAGTACAAGGCGAAACAAGTAGTGACCGCAGAGCGTATAAGGGCAGAGTACATGGAGCAACATGCAGCGGCCGCAGAGCGTATGCGCAAGATGGAGGAAACAACTGCAAGGATCTTGGCCGCACAACAAATTAGGTCTGCAAGTACTTCAGCTCCTCCTCCTCCTCCATGAGTTCTCCACTATATCATCTCCCCATTCCTTCATTAGCTCTTGTTAACTTATATTAGCTTTTGTAAACTCAAAACAGTTTATGTATATTAATGTGTTGGTTTGAATATATTGGTGCGTGTTGGTTTGAAATTTGTGGTGTTTTTGGTATAATTTCAAGTCAGGCATTACAGAACTAGGTTCTGTGAGCTACAGTACAGAGCCACTTAAGCGACAGATAAACAAGTTAATCTGTCGCTTCAGTACTATCTTACGCGACGGATAAACATCAAACTGTCGCTTAAATATCACCTTAAGCGACGGATAAGAATCAAAACCCGTCGCTTAAGAATTTTTTGATGAATAGTACAGATTAACTTAAGCCACGATAAATGAGTTAATACGTCGCTTGAGGTGATACTTAAACGACAGATAAGAATCAAAACCCGTCACTTAAGTTAGTCTGTACTATCCATCAAAAAATTCTTAAGCGACAGGTTTTGATTCTTATCCGTCGCTTAAGTATCACCTTAAGCGACGGATAAACATCAACAACCGTCGCAAACAATGTGGAAAAAAATGCCAAAATAGCAATATATGTTAGTCGCTCTGGTGTTAAGCGACGACATTTGTTCGTCGCTCAAGTGTGATGCATTTAAGCGATGGATATTGAATGTCGTCGCTTAAGGTACCGTTTAAGCGACGAACGTTACTATCCGCGTCGCTTAAGTGTTAAGCGACGACATTTGTCCGTCGCTCAAGTGTGATGCATTTAAGTGACGGATATTGAATGTCGTCGCTTAAAGTACCGTTTAAGCGACGGACGTTAATACCCGCGTCGCTTAAGACGATTTCTGTCCGTCGCTTGAGACCATTAATGGCGTAGTGTTCTATACCTTACAACTGGAAAACACAGCTAATATAGCCAAGGGGCTACCAACTCAGCCCCGTGTTGCTACCAAAATGGATAAGCCAACACCTTTCAACCTAACGGTAACACCACAAAACGGTGCGTTCCGACTAAATGAAATGCTGAGTTTAAACCACTCGACTCAAAGGTTAACCTAGTCAACTTAAGAAAACATAAAAGATTATAATAATAAAATTACCACCCCTTTAAAAATGAACTTGACCTCAAGTTCAAAAGTACTGATTCCTCTCACATCCTGGAGTTGTCATCATCTGGTGCTACTTCTTCATTTACCAACACTATGATAGGATCAAAAGTAGGGTACCTTTCCATGATGGTTTCTGCATTCTCCCACGTAGCTTCTTATGCAGAGGTACCAAGCCACTGTACCAGCCACTGTTTACCAATACCCCCTTTTTTCTTGATAGTTCTTTTTTGTAATACACTAGCTGGTTCCCACTTGGGATTGTCAGGATCAGTTAAAAAATGGTAACTGTGGCACAACTGCAGCAGTGTCTCCAATTGTCTTTTTCAGTAAAGATACATGGAAAATATTGTGTATTTAAGCAGAGGCTAGTAACTGTAATCTGTAAGCCACTTTTCCAATCCTTTCCAAGACTGTGAAAGGTCCATATATAATACTTCTGAGACAGTTTATGGAACTCACCCTGTTGCAGAGAGTGTTGTTTATATGGCTGCAACTTTTGGTAGACTCTATCCCCCACATCAAACTCTCTTTCAGAATGCTTCTTATCATAGAAAAACTTCATCCTTGCCTGAGCTACTTGAAGGTTTCTCTTAAGTGTAGCGAGTAAAGCATCTCTGTTTCAGAGTTCCATATCAAATTTAGCCACAGCTGTAGAGCTAGGTAGGTAGGGAATAATTGATGGAGGAGGGTAACAATACAAAGCTTGAAAAGGTGTCCATCTGAATAGCTGAATGATAAGAAGATTTGTACCACCATTCTGCCCATGGTAGTGCTTGAACCCAAGCATGTGGCTTTTCCCCTACAACACACCTTTGATATTGCTCCAATGTCCTATTTAAATTCTCAGTTTGACCATCCGTCTGTGGATGGTAAGCTGTAGAAGTGCTAAACTTAATTCCTTGAAGCTTAAAGAAAGCTTCCCAAAACAAACTAAGAACTACAGGATCTTTGTCTAAAATGATGTTCTCAGGCATACAATATAATCTGAAAATTTCCTTTATAAAAGCCTGAGCTACTGACGCGGCAGAATATGGATGGGACAAAGGTACAAAATGCGCAAACTTGGTCAATCTGTCTATGACCACCCAAATCACAGTTTTACTTTCAGAGGTAGGTAATCCATCAATAAAGTCCATTGATAACTCAGTCCAAGCTTTCTCTGGAATGGCATTTGGTTGTAGCAACCCGGGGGGCCTCACTGTCTCATAGTGATTTGATTGGCACACATGACAAGCAACAATAAATTTTTTAACATCAGATAAAATACCTGGCCATGAAAAGGTTCTGGTGATTCTTTTGTACGTCCTCAATCTACCTGCATGACCACCAGTGACTCCACCATGTAGCTCTGCTATAATTTTACTTCCCCATTCACCATGTTTTGGAACATAGAGCAGGTTGTAGTTCTTTACAACATTGGTATCTTGCTGCAACTCTTTTATAATCTTAGAATCCTCCACATCCACAAGACAAGCTTGATGTATTTCAATCACAAACTGATGGATAGGGGCAGAAATTCCACTCAGAACAGACAATTCAACTTTTCGAGACAAAGCATCAGGCACCACATTATTTTTTCTAGCCTTATAGTGAATGCTATATTCATATCCCATCAACTTTAACAACCACTTCTGTTGAGCTGGAGTAGTGATTCTTTGTTTGAGGAAGTACTCAATGGTTCTGTGGTTTGTATGAATTTTAAAATGTTATCCAAGCAAAAAAGGCCTCCAATGCTGTACTACTGAAACAACTACCAACATTTCCTTATCATAGACTGAGAGAATAGAGTGTCTAGGTCCCAAAACCTTGCTGTAAAGAGCCACTGAATGTCCCTTTTGTGATAAAACAGCTCCTACGCCCCTCTCTGATGCATCACATTCTACCACAAAAGTTTTTGAAAAATCTGGAACTGCTAACACTAGTGTTGAGATTAAAGCTTCCTTAAGCTGCTCAAAAACTGCTTCTGCCTTTGGAATTCATTCTCCAAATTACTCGTAACATTGAAGCACAAAAGTCTATAGTCGAAGACAAGCAAACAAGTAAGGTCGTCAGTCTTCTTATTTAACATGCAAGTCCTAAGGTTAACCACTCTAGGTGAGCACAACAAATCAAAGTGATCATACGTCTACTTAGTTCATTATAACTCAAGCAAATTAAACCTAATACCTAGATCATGTTCAAAGACAACACTAAGTATCGATTATAAGCCCTCACCTTAGTTCTAACCGGTTTAAATCCTCAACATGCATCTATACCACTGTCCTAATTATCTAAGTGTACAAATCTTACAAGTTTTATATTACAAATTAACATGCAAAATCATTGTTACCGAAACTTAAACCTAAATCTAAGCATCGATTCAAACAAATCTTTAACATACAAATTATAAAACCAAGTTCCAAATCGGTTCATACATAGACATATAAACCAAAACCAAAAATATAAAAGAGTTTCATAGACAAAACTATTCATAACTACATAAAAATTACTAAACCGAAAGAGGGGAGTGGATCACACTTTTGTAGACACCTTGATGACTTCGACTCGTGTTGATCCGGCGGAAGATGGAAGAGATGGAAAGGCTGCTCGGCAAAGAGGTATGTCGGCAGAAAAATTCCAAGTTTCGGCAGAAACTTGGGTGATGGTGAAAGGTGATTTTCGGCTAGGGTTTATGTAGGATTTTTGGGGAAAATTTGGTAGAGTTGTGGCTTTGTGTTTTGGCTTGAGATGTGACAAGTTTTTCTGTGTAAAATATGGCTATATATAGAGGAAAAAGGCTAGGGTTGCCGGCCTCAACAAAGAAGAGAATTTTCTTTTCCTAGTTGGCTTATGTTTCCTTGTTGGATAAATATTGCATTCTTGGACTTCTTTTTTTGAATTTTCTTCATATCATGGGCTGCATATCTTCATGGACTTCATATGTGGACTTGACAACTCCATTTGGTGAACTTGATCCATGGAAAAATGCACAAACCCGCCAAGAACACAGATCGGCAGCTTTGCTTGCTTATCGGTAACCATTCCTAGCTCGATCGACTAGGAAATCTTCTTTTCTTCATGTTTTCCTCCGTTTTCTTGCCTCAATGTCTTCCGCTATCCTTCAATAAGCTTGGACAATCTTCAAATATGCAATTGTACACCAAAATGTCCATCGAAAACAGAAACAAAGGAAAAGAGGCAGAAACTTGGTGGAATCGGCTGTAATGACCTTGCTTCAGTAAATCCGGCATAACTCAAAGTCTCGGAGAAACTAGACACATATAGATTCCTCCATATAAAAGGGCTTGATCAAAGTCCTTGTAAAACGTCCGGAATGAATTTTTGAAGTTGGGACACAGTCCCAGGAAAAATCCTGGAAGTCTCTGGATTTGTTTTCTCGAACTGCTGATTTGCAGCCATCTTTTGGGTGACTTCCCGAACTCCGGTTGATTTGTATATTTGACACAAAACCCTTTAGTAAGCCAATAAAATACATACCAAGTTTCATCAAATTTGGAAAAGGATAGGTCACAACTCCATTCATCTCAGAATCACGAAAAAGACACATTTTACACTATTTTCTAGAATTCTTAAACTTAGTCATTTTTCGGATTCTAAAGCATATATTTTCAAAACTCCACCAAATTGACACTAAACTAAATTATGACTCAATGTTAGAAAAATAAGGGTTAAACAAAGCATAAACGAAGACATAAGCATATCAATATCGTCGCACATTGTGCTCCTATCAATGAGCAGGCTCCGAGCGAAAGAGTCGTTCGGGCAACTATGCTCCGTGCCCGGCCCTTCAGCAGGAATCTTCTCCACCCCCAATGCTTCTGTGCCGGCAACAGCAGGGCTAGTGGCCGCAAGAACATCGCCGTGGGCGGTAGTGGTGCCACCAAGTGTCAGCTTCAGCCGGTTGGCCAAACCCTCACCAATCGACCGGCCGGTGAAGGTAACAAGCGCGGAGGCCAGCATCTCCTGAGACCTCTTCCTCCGCTCACCCAGATCAACCTGTAAAGAAGAAGATTGGGAGGCAGACAGTGGGGACCTGGCGACAGTTGGCACCGGCCCCAGACGGTGTGAAATCCTTGCAGCACCACCCGGGGGCTTAGACGGCCCACCAACAGCCTTCCCCGATCCAGACGCCGCCCGGGGCCCCGAAGCGTGAGTCTTTACCCGCTTTAAGACATAATCCTCGTCCTCAACGTCCAGCGAAACCGGTTTATCATGTACAGTCAGCTCCCCGGTTCCCCGGTCGACCATTGTCCACGTGGCACCGTCCCCCTTTTCCTTCAGCTTCGAGACCAGATCCTGATTGTCCATCGACAGCGTTTCGTGGGCTTTAATTGCCGTCAGAGAAGATACACCTGCAAAACACACGGCAAACAGACTAGTCAACACCAATTCGCTCAACGAGATCAGAGCTACATTCCACCACCCACCGGGATTCCCCCCGAGATGATATAGTTCCAGCACCTCCCGCCGGATAAAGTTGTAGGAACTCCGCTCCAGGTCTGACCAGCACCCAAATATCCTGGCGATCCTATCTCTCTCTAGCTTCGATAACTTATACGATTGATCGCCGATAGGCTGAAAGGCACCGGGAACCCGGTAAGTCCTACTCCTCTTCTGCCAGCCCCCCTACCATCACCACCTTCTTCCTCCAATTATTGTTGAGCCAGGAGGGCAAGTGGGTTATCATCGGCTTAAAATGCCGGGCGGAAAAACTCACACACCCCCGGGCCTTACTCTTCTTCGAGTATGTCAGTCGGTACGAGGCCGAAAACTCATTTACCGTTGGGCAACTCATATCACTCAGCTAGTAGAGACAGCCCAGGCTCAGTAGTTGCCTCCACTGGTTCCCGGGAAGCTGTGTCGGTTATATCCTGATGGCACTAAGAAGGTACTGCATAAAGTCCGGCAACGGGAGCGATAGCCCATGCCAAAATTAGTCCTCGTGAATGACAACCCAACCTTCCTCCGGATTGCAGGCCGACTCTCCGGCATACAGAGGCCGCATATCTACCTCTCCGGGAATATTCCACCTCGCCTAAAAAGCAGCAATCTCACCAGGAGTTAACGAGCAATCTGGCTCATCACAGTTTATGGTTCTATCCCCGTCCACAAGTATGTGGCGCGGGGCCCATCCTGAGCGGGCAGTGCCCAAGGACACTCCGTACGGAGCATCCTCTTGTCCCAGCGACCCAGACGTTGACGCCTCACTAGTCGAACGAGCACTGGCGTTTAGCCCAGAGGACGAGGAGGCAAGCTAGTCCTCCATCCTCTCTTGGTCGTTCCTCACCGGTCGCCTGGCGGCCGATTCGGAGATCTCACTGGAGCTCCCAGAATCCATGTAACCTCAAAAAAAAAAAACCTCCTTGGCCGATCAGAAACACAACCTAAAACCACCACCGCAGGGCAGTATGAAGCATATAATTCCTCAGCACAGCCCACACTGGTCACTGGATTGCTCAGTTCTCGGCTCTCGCTGAGATTCGGTACTACAAGGGACCCATCCAAAGGACTAATCTACATACAACCAAGTGCCCATCGGATCCAACCACGAACAAAAAAAAGGGGAAAAAGAGAAACAATTTCAGAGTCGCAAAGTACTGAGACTCACCGATTAGTATGCACGACGACGGAAACGCAACAGTTGGAAAGCACCGAGCAATCGTGTTGAGCGAGGCTTAACAAGGGATCAGTTCTCAGCCAAAAGAAAAACACACCAAGCGGCAAGGGTTTATATACAGGTCCAGCGCCCTATAATTTCCCCCCCAAACTACTTAGTAGGGCAACTGAAACGCTCGCGGATCCGGGCCATCCATCCCTGACCGTCTCCTAGCGGTATGTGTCCCAGTGTTGGTAACTTCCCAGGCCATCATAACTGATGGGACTAATGGAATACCCCCTTCAATGCATGTCAGCCACTTGCCTCGCATGCGGATGGTAGTTGAAAGAAGCAGGGGACATAATCGAACCGCCCCGCCTCGAGCTTACTCCACCTAATGCTGAAATACTCCCACAAATCGAGGTATCCCACCAGAAGAACTCTTTCTCTAACACAGGAGACTTCTTCCCGCAGGCTAGAAACCCTGCATGATTATTATTGTTACCGCTGAAATATTCCAACAAGTACGGGGCATTCAAACATATATTCCAACGGTATGGGGCTTTCCACCGGTTGAATTTATTCCACATTTCCAGCCAAACAACAACGGCTCGATATTTCCCGGGAGAAGTCTTCCTCTAATACAGGAAACCTCTTCCCGCAGGCTAAAAACCCTGCATCAATATTATGTACAGGCTACGATATTCCAACCGTAGTGCCTGCTCCGGTTCAAGGCTACCCTAGCCGTCGGTCCATCCAGCTTCAATTATTGGATGCGGTATCACACCAGCCATAACTGCACTTGCTTATCGCTCTCCTACGGAATAACCAGTTCGTCGAACTGAGACATTCCTACGGACAACCGTGTACGACCTAACGGATCCAATGTACCACCGAGCTTTATAAACCAGGGAGACTTGATCCTCTAACACAGGACAACTCTTCCCGCAGGCTAAAAACCCTGCACATACTTCCCACCTGCAGGAACAAATGCAGCGACGTGGGGACGGCTACCAAGGACTACTCCGGGCCACACCACCCCGGGAGACTTGATCCTCTAACATAGGACAACTCTTCCCGCAGGCTAAAAACTCTGCACATACCTCATGACTGTACGGGCAAAGGGTATGAAACTTTCGGGGATGTCTCCGGTACCGACACGAGACCACTTCACACCGGGAGACTTGATCCTCTCATACAAGACAACTCTTCCCGCAGGCTAAAAACCCTGCACATCCTATATGCCTGCAAGAACAAGAGGCTGTGAAACACGTGGGGACGGCTGCCTAGGATCACTCCGGGCCACGCCACCCACCAGGAACTCCTATAACACAGGGCACGTTCCCCGCTGGGTACTGGGTGACCTCTTCAAACGATTCAAGGAACTCACCGACTACTGTGGCTACCGTTCTTAACTTGGGGGACTCGTCATCCCATTCGCTATATTCACCGGGTTTTCCCGGAATATAGCATGGCGGATTTCAACGTCACATCATCCCATTCGCTATATTCACCGGGTTTTCCCGGAACATAGCATGGCAGATTTCAAATCACATAATCCTATTCACTATATTCACCTGGTTTTTCCGGAACATAGCATGGCGGATTTCAACGCTACATTATCATCTCATGTACTACATCCTGTACCCATATGCAACTGTCAGTATCAACATCATAACCATGCACTCATCACATTATGCATCATCATAACATGTTTATTCGAATGCCCGACTAAGCCCAATCTTAAACACGGACTTGGGGGGGGGGGGCCAGGGCACCGGTGGGTAAGTACCCCAACGGGTCTATGGGTGATAGGAGCATAATGTGCTACGATATTATATGCTTATGCCCTCGTTTATGCTTTGTTTAACCCTTATTTGTCTAAGATTGAGTCATAATATAGTTTAGTGTTAATTTGGTAGAGTTTGGCGAAAAATGGTTAAGAATCCGAAAAATGACTAAGTATGAGAAATCTGGAAAATAGTGAAAAATGTGTCTTTTTCGTGATTTTGAGATGAGTAAAAGTGCGATCTATCCTTGTCCGAATTTAATGAAATTTTGTGTGCTTATTATTCATATACTGAGAAATGTTGTGTTAAAATTTCAGATCAATCGGAGTTCGGGAAGTCACCCAAACGATGGCTGCAAAACGGCAGTCCGAGCAAACCAATCCAGGGGCTTCCAGGGGCTTCTAGGATTTTCCTGGGACTTTGATCCAACTTCGAAAAATCATTCCCGACGATTCACAAGGAATTTGATCGAGATATTTTATGGGAAGATGTCTATATGTGTCTAGTTTATCTGAGACTTGGAATCGCATTAATTGGAACTCCGAGAAGGGAGATATGTCGGATTTACTGGAGTAAGGTCATTCCAGCCGAGTTGCTGCCGGTCTTGTGTTCTTGCGGGTTTGGGGCATTTTTCCATGGACCAAGCTCACCAAATAGAGTTTTCAAGCCTACACAAAAAGTTCATGAAG
Source organism: Potentilla sterilis (assembly GCA_963682095.1). Taxonomy (NCBI): domain Eukaryota; kingdom Viridiplantae; phylum Streptophyta; class Magnoliopsida; order Rosales; family Rosaceae; genus Potentilla; species Potentilla sterilis. The sequence goes on from OY821758.1 coordinate 42,521,315, forward strand.
ATATGCAGCCCAATCCAAGGAAGAAAATCAGAAAAAGAAGTTTCCTAGAAGAACCAAGAAAGGAAGGAACCAAAACCTTGTTGCACAAGGATTGCCTTTGCCGATTTGGACTAGGTTTTCTACCTAGGGTTTCTGCCGAATTTGCCTCTATATATAGCCATGTTTTCCTACAGAAAAATCATCTCATCTCAAGCACAAAATACTAGCCAAAGCTTTACCAAGTTTCTTAAGTACCAAATACCCAAATACATAGCCAAAACACCATCACCACCACTACAAATTTCCGAATTCCCCCACCTTGTTTTCTGCCGATTCCTGCTTAGGCCGAGCACTAAGGAGCAGCAGCAAGTACCATCTTGTCACGTCTTAAGGAGTCTTCAAAGGTTCTAAAAGTGTGATCCACTCCCCCTATGGCTTTTGTATTTGTTGTAGTTTGGTTGTATTGTATTAACACAATTCGTTTCTTGGTTTTTATTGAACTTTTATGTAAACTATTGCATGATTGATTTTTATGTTCAAGTTTTGTAATTTTAGCATGTGAATTTCGTATGTATGATAATTAGGGCAGTAGGTATTTGATGCATGATTTAGACTTAAAATCGATTAGTAATCTAAGGTTAGGGCACAAAAATCGACACACTAGTTTTGTTTAAGCATTTGTTGTTTGCATGTAATTCTAAGTGCTAGATTTCATATGATTGAGTAATATGATTAAGTTATACGAGTTGAGTTTTCTTGATTGTGTTGCTCACCTAGATCTAAAGAACCTTAGAACTTGCAAGTTAAATAAGAAGATTGACGATCTTACTTGTTTGCTTGTTTTCGATTTAGACTCTTGTGCTTAAATGTTAAAACGTTTAAAACCGGATTAGCATAAACTTTAGGATCGAAGGCGAATAGCATGATCTTAAAACATTAGATGTCTTACAATTGGTTAAAAGGCTAATCGCTCTAATTGTAGTCGAAATTGATTAAGTCTAAGATGCATGAATACTTGTCTCTTACTTTCTTGCATGCGAATCTATGTGTTAAAGAGTCTTTTGTTTGAACTGTTTTGTGTGAAAGATGATGATCACTTGTATATAGTAGTTTAGGTTTATTTTCGTGTCTTAGATATAGAGGCAGCCCTTGCTGCCGAACCTCATATCAAATCCCCCATGTTGAACTCGTGTGAATATGCATATATATATGTGAATAAATTGTGCTAACATTCTCATATTTCAGGTACCCTTAATCCCCGGCTTAGAACGATCCCTACTTATGTCTATACTACTAACGATTGCAGGGTTTATTATTGCATGCGAGCTTCTGCTCACATCAACGGGCCTATAAAGGAAGACATATTTAAGTCCCCATTCAAGATGGCACTTGACCGAGAACTTGGGGGACTTGTTGACAGTAGCCATAGAGAGGCTACCCAGGCCCCCAGACCCGCAGCTAGGACTCCTAGACCCGGCCCAGGGCCCGGGAGCAGCGCATGGACATTTGGTCCCATACCCGGGCAGGTCTTTCTTGTGGCCGGGGACAACAGCTCGCCAAACAGGGGCTGAAACAGTCCACAGTCCAGCAATATGAGCAGAAGGGGGGCCAATCCCACATCGAAGGGTGAGACTAGCCCTCATGCCCGGAAGCCTATATATGAGTCCTAACAACCCTCATTAATAGGTAATCAATACTTCAACTATTCATTCCCGCCTAAGTTACCAGTTTATTCCAACTATACTGACTTAGGCATCGGAGCGGAATAGACCGGCCCCGCCCGGTATTCCCTTAGTTAGCAGGGTTTGCAGGCGGGAATCACACCAAGATCCACCGATATCTGTGAATCTACAGATTCAGACAGAAACAAATTATATTTGCTTATTTTTATGCTTTATTTCTCGAAGGAATTTTTGTCCACTTTGTTTTTGTACACCTCTGAACGTTTTGTTTATAATAAGAGCTTTCGTGCGCATTTACATTCATATTAGTTTAGTGTGTATTTGGGTTGACATGTCACCTCATTTGTTTGTTCCTTGTGGTCGTATGACTTCAGTTAATGTACATGTTTCCTCTCCCCTAAAAAAAAAAAAGGCGCTTAAAGACACATGTTGAGCAATGGTGGCTGGTCTAAATACATAATATCCTCATGAGAAGTACTAGCAAAGGGTATGAATACATAGTATGTCTATAGTGAAAAGCATACTAGGCCGACTACTGATTGAAGTGACTGGCAAGAAAGCATATACTCGAATGGTACTTGTGTCATTCATCGATAATTCGATACCCACATGGAGCTGTTTGATTATAGAAGCAAACTAATTAACGAGCTTAATCTGACAACTAGGTAGCATTACTTATGTGGCACTTGGGTTATTAGGGAAAGCCGTAATTAGTTGTATATAAAAATCCCACATAGAGAAAGATTGGTTTTTGAAACACTTCTGAGAACGACCTAACAAAATAGATAGATCCCTTTGATTGTGGCTATAATATGATAAGTAATTTTCATAGAGAGGTACTATATATGAAACATAGTGATGCTTTTGCATATTGGGTAATAATTCTAGTTATAGCAGGGAACCTATTAATTAAAGCCTATGGTTCGCAGTGCACCTTAGTTAGATCGATGAAAGTCACTTACTAGCTACTTAACTATTGTCATAATACTAACATGAGTAACATCACTATCATTATCATGAGATCCCATTATCATATATACTCGTTTTTGATTATTAATTATGATTTGGACTTATCCAATATATTCATTCCAACATCATTTAATTGATTATTTTTAATTTGTAAACCCGAAAACCTAGATATCAATATTATGCTGGAACCCTAAATCCTAAACTCTAAAACTAGGTTTTCAAAATTTCTAACTTTTCTTTTATCAAATGAACAACTCATATACCATGGCGTAGCTATATACACATGAAAAGGGTCAACTGATAGGAGCAGATTTCACAAACCAAGGTGCACTTGCACTAATAGTATGCAAGTCATGTATGTTCTCAGTTCTTCAACTCCGATCTGTTAGTATCCATAAACGTCTCATTGATTGGGTATTGTGGACGCCACTTTTCTTGTCATTTTTTCTTGCGATTTATATTATTTCTCCTCTCCAATTTGTTTTGATTATAGTGTTTTACAACTTTATTTTCACGTACCGCTCGAATATTAGGGCTATGTGAATAGTTGGTAATTAAACGAATAATTGAAATTGTATATTTAACTGTCGGTTCACTTGCACCTCCGTGCGTAGAATAATTTTTCAATTGACCCTGCTCACTATCTTGATTAACTCCATATGCATTAAAATTTTGCTTTTATGCTTGTGAAATATGATTTACATGACTTTATTTGTCCCTTCTAAAATAATAAAATAATAACTTTTAACTAACTTTTGTCATATGTTTCTAAAATTAAATGCTTTTCCGTTTTATATAAGCTCCTCTCCTTTTTTTTTGTGAATCAGTTGACAATAGTTTATTGAAAATAGAGATATAAAGATACAATGCAAATATGCATCAATGGAAAAACACAGACTAAAAGGAAAAATAAGAAAAATATATATGAAAGTTTGGAAAATTTAAATATTGCAGTCACCGTTAAGTCGAGACATCTACACCGGTCCGGATATATACTACTGACTGCGTACGTATAGTGAAATGATGAGTAGTCGGTGGTATGACCACCCATCCGAATCGTACATACAAACTGCCGAGAGACAATCATACATACGACCAAGGGCGGATCCAGACATGGACATAATGACTTACGATCCTTAACGAACATGTACCATAATTGTGGGTCCGTCAACCAATATACCAACTAATATGGTGACCAATACCACCTATATTGGTTCAAGATCAAGCACACATTTTGGGTTGGTCCCAGGTCCAAGGTTCTCCTGGGTCCCAGGCCCATATCCAAAGTCCACCCGGGTCCCAAACCTAGACCCGGCTCCAAACCAGGATCTAGATCCGACCCAGGCCAAAGGTCTGAGTCATCGCCGTCGGCTGCTTCAGGAGCCAAATTCTGGATCACAAGCCGCTACAACCATCTCCCCCGACTTCCAAGATCGAAGACGGTACGGAGAGGGTTATCGACCGGTGACGGAGGACTGTGCGAAGAGGCCAGGGGCGTCGATCTCTCAACAACGCCTGCCTTGCTGTGCCCAGAACCACCTGCACCGAAACGGCCAGCCACGTCCTCGCGCCGCTTGGCCGCAATACACTTGGACGTCTGCCGACCATAGCCGCAATGGAGATTATGGGAAGGTTTGTTGCGTCGCGACCCTCTACTAAGCTGAGGGAAGAGCGGTGGCAGTAGATTTGGTTCGACTTCGACCGAAAACTAAGCCACGACACCGCTAGAGCGGGAGGGAGCGAATAGGGTTTTTTTCCACATATTATTATGTTCTCTGTCCCTTTGTGTTTGTCAACCAAGAAGATGAATATAAGCTCCTCTCCTTAATTTGTTTATTTTATCGAATACAATAGATCAACCGCCTATGGCTATAGTCTACTGAATTTACAAAATAAGTAAAGCAAACTACTAAGATAACACTCCAAACGAGCGTTAAAACTCGCCTCCTACAAACTATCGCATCTAGATCTCTACTTGCCTAGCACTCAATTGTGGCACAAGCATGCCTAGACATCATCATAGAAGACTCATAGAGCTATAACACTCACTTAAAGGCTTAAACCCAGTCCTGCACTTCGAATACCTTCCAGCTCCTGCACTGTCGAGTCGGAGCTATTCTTTCCAGCCTGTTTTTCAAAGTCTGCTTCCATGTTCCTCCTGACAGCCTTTTGGTTGTTGTTTTTTCTTCTCTCCATAAAGAGCTGGTTTTTACTCCCAGCCGGCCTGCCACCCTTTTTCTTATTCTGCCCCACATTGCCCATAAGAGATAAACCAAGCTTGGTAGGGGTGAGATTAATATGGTGCTTACCCACTGCTAGTCCACGTCGCAGTTTCTTTGGAGACACTCTGACCTCTTCTTTTTCCCGAGCCCGACGTTGACCTGTAATATTGGTCACCTCCTCAGCAGTAGGTGATGTTTTATCACGAACAATAGTATGACGTCGGGATCACCTAGTGACAGTTTCAGAGGCAACAACCTGTGGTAGTATCGTAGTAGCATTAAACACCAACCCTGAAGTAAGGGTACCCGTGCTCACATGTTCAGTGGCTTGAAAGGTAGGGCTCGACATGGATGAAGAACCCTGAAAGATTGGCCCTATTCTTGGTGGTCCAATACCCGACGCTCCCTGAGCGCCTAACACCGTGCGCTCTACAGTCTCGTCGTCCTCAATCAGAGTTGGACCCGAACATGCTAGCCCTACATGAGTGACGAAGCCACAGTTGGCACACCGGCCAAAGAGTTTGGCATACCGGAATTGACATAAGAACTCCACATCATCCTCCACCACATACCTGCGCTTGAAGGGAATAGGCTTGTTGAGCGGAAATGTCAACCCTAATAAGAAGTTTTCATTTGGGCTTCTCCTTTCTGTCGAGTTCCATAAAATCCCCAACTGTGTAACCGATCATAGTCATAACACGTTCCGATCTAAACGCCGGTGGAACATTAAAAAGCGTGATCCAATAGGAAGATTTCTCGAATTTGACGGATTCCATTAGAGCTACACCGTACCGTCATAGTAGGCCAGCGCCGTCGGAGCTCGATTGAGACCCCACGACCCTCCTTGCCAGATCAGGTCTCAATCTTTTGGGTCCGAGAGGATGAACAATACACGTTTTCCCTCAACTTCCTCCATCTGCAACGTACCGCGCGTCCAGTTGTCAGGTTGAGCGAAACATGCCCATGAACCATCTCATCTTGTATTCTCCCGACATGAGAAGTTTGCCAGCATGAATACCTCCGCTTGTCTCAAGCTTCCTGTAGATGGACGCGGATCCACCTTTTTCTTTCCCTCAGCCAACACTAGGGATGTTGCTAGTCTTGCAGCCATGGTATCAACGGAAGTCATGGTGTTGCTACGCTGGAAATCTACTCAGAACACCGATAAAACCCTAACCTTAGGTTAGCGGCTGCGGCTCTGCTTTTCTTTTATTTTTTACACATGTTTGAGAGATATAGTTTGTTTATCATCTCATAGAGAGAAATAATTCAGCACTATTTTAAAATGCGGTCTTTTCTTATTAACTTAATCATAAATTTGACCCCTCTTAACTAAATTTATGACTGCGGCGTATATTGACGAGTTTCATAACCGGGGTAACAATACGCGCAATAATAAACCCTGTAAACCGTTAGTAGCATATGATAAATATGGATCGTTCTATCCGGGGATTAAAGGTACCTAACATGTAAAACGTTAGAAACACATATTCATACATTTATACAAGCAGCAAGAAACATAAAGGGGGATTTGAGATATGTATCGGCAGTGCTACTGCCCCTAAACCTAATTGACACGAAAATAAATCATAAACTACTATATACATGTTGGTTGACACCTTTCACACAAAGCATAGCACACAAAGCAATCAAAACATAAAACCACATAGCACATAGGAGACACGGCAGCAATATAACATGTTCTAGACTCGACTTAGTTCCAACCTAATTAGTTCCTTATAGGTTTACTAACTGATTTAAAACTTCACAAGTACTTCAAGATTATCTAAACGACTAACCCTAAAGTTATACTAGCCATATTTGAGAACACTAAATGTAGAAAACAAACATGAAAAGTAATTAAGCACAAAGTCTTTTTAGTTGGAGACATGTTGACAAGTAAGGCGTCACTCTTCTCGCATCGACATGTAAATTCTTTAAACTACTCTATCCCTTATAAAACAACCCAACTTAAGACAACTTAACGTTCGACTCAACCTATATATGTTAATTTTGGCAGATGAGATCGATACCCCAAGTACATTGCAATTGTATAGGGCAACAACCTTTACTGCACACGAGTTAAAAGAATAAACCAAAAACAAGTTTTAAACTAAGTTAATTACATGTTTTGCCGATTACCTAGTTACTAAATTATTTCATATTTTCTCTACTCAAATATAAATTGTAAAACCAAAACTCAATTACTTTTCATGTTTTACACATAGACATGCAATCCAAAACCAAAAAAACATACAAGTTTCATAGACAAAACCAAGCATAACTACATACAATAAAAAAGCCTACAGAAAGGGGGAGTAGAGAAGTGGACCACACTTTGTAGACACCTTGAGAGAGGCTGAAAACGTGATTTGAAGATGCTTGGGAGGCAGGAACTCGGTTCGGTTACTGGACAGATTTAGAGGTGGTGGTGGAGTGTTTTTCGGCTTGCTATTCTATATAGCATTTTTAGCTGAACTTTGGTAGAGCTTTGATACTTTGCTTGTACGTAGGATGTGACAATTTTTCTGTATAGGGATCAGCCTCTTTATATAGGAGAAGAAGATGCACGGTTTAGGAGAGAATAGAGTTGTAATCCGGCAAGGAAAAGGTTTTCCTTGCCGGTTTTGGTTTTGAATTCTTCCTCTTGTTCTTCTAGGAATTATGCAGATTTTCTTCATGGATCATGGCTTCATGGACTCCTTAATGGATCAACAACATTGCTTGATGGATAAAAGTCCATTGGTTCAGCGGCAAGGTTCCCTAGTTGGACCGGGAACACTCCTTCCTAAAACCGGCAACTTTGCATTCCTATTCCTGCTCGGACTAGGGAACTTCTTCTTTCCATATTTTCTCCTTCTTTTTGGCATGGCCGGTTCCCATATGGTTCATGTATCTTAGAAACTCTCATTTGATGAATTTAGAAATCACTTTTGTGCACAAATACACAAATTCACAAAAATGGGCAATAGGTCTCTTTCTCGGTAGGGCAGTGACCTTGCTGCCTTGCATCGGGCATAACTCTCTCCTCAGAAAAGGTTTTGATGCGATTCTAAATTCTGTAGAAAATAGACTCGTAGAGCTTTCCATAAGCCTCGCCTTCAAATTCTTTGTGAGTCATCCTGAAGAAATTCTGGAAGTTGAGTGATGTGCATAGGAAATTACTAAAAAATTGTTGGATTGCACCCGATTTGCTCTTGTGATTCCTGGCGTCTTCTTGCTCCAATTTCTATAACTTCTTTCATTCCTTAATCCTTAGCATGTACACTGCATATGAGAGTAGAAAAATTTATCAAATACAAAGTGATGTTCAACTCATGACCTCCCACTTATAAATATGAGACTGATGCCACTAAACGAAATAGTATTAAAGAGTTCCAGCCAACTTAAGTACCTACAAAAATATATAATAACCAGAATTCACTAGTTATAAATTAGGGTAAAGTACAAATAAATATCCGAAGTTTGAAGCTTATTTCAATTAAATACCTCATCTATAAATTATTTCAAATAAATACCCGAACTTTGAAGTTCATTTCAATTAAATACCCCAGCTATAAATTATTTCAAATAAATACCCGAACTTTGAAGTTCATTTCAATTAAATACCCCATCTATAAATTATTTTAAATAAATATCTGAGCTATACAAATCCTACAAAAGTTTCAACTCCGTTAGACATCCCGTTAAAACAACCGTTAACTTGTCTATGAAGGGTGTTTGACTTATTGTCTGAACCCGCCATCGAGGGTATTTTAGGCAATACAAACTTATTCCCACTCAGTGTCTCCTGTAACCCTAAACTTTCAGCTATTTCTCTCAACATTTAAGCTTAAACGAAAGTGTTACATTGCAAACTGCAAAATTGAAATCAACTTAATTGTATGTAAATAAATTTTTGTACAAAAATTTCAGTTATTATGTTTCAGTTATTATGTTTACATACAATTAAGTTGATTTCCATTTTGCAGTTTGCAATGTAGCACTTTCGTTTAAGCTTAAATGTTGAGAGAAAGAGCTGAAAGTTTAGGGTTATAGGAGACACTGAGCGGGAATAAGTTTGTGTTACCTAAAATACCCTCTATAGCGGGTACAGTAAATAAGTCAAACATCTTTCATAGACAAGTTAACAGTTTTTTTAACGGGATATCTAACGGAGTTGAAAATTTTGTAGGATTTTGTATACCTCGGGTATTTATTTGAAATAATTTATAGATGGGGTATTTAATTGAAATGAGCTTCAAAGTTCGGATATTTATTTGAAATAATTTATAGATGGGGTATTTAATTAAAATGAGCTTCAAACTTCGGGTATTTATTTGTATTTTTCCCTATAAATTAAAATATACTTATAGCATTTCGCACGTAAGTGTTGTGGTATAATGCAATAAATAGAATAGTCATATTACTAACATAACTAATATCATATTCGTTCTTAGTCTTGATAATTAATGAAATTAATATTGATTATGATTTGGACTTATTGAATACTAAAGAGTCTTTCTAATGAGGACCACTAAAATGTTGATGACTCTTCTACGTTTCACCCATTTTTCGATCGCATATCCACATTACTAAATGGTTGATTATATATATATATATATATATATATATATATATATATATAAAAGTACATTTTCAGCCAATTCGATGATCATTAAGGCATTCAGAACCTGAATTGTTTATGTTTGATAGATTTGATTTATCCATTAATTTGAATTAGTTTGATACATAAACGATCACCAATTTGACTAAAAATTTGCAGAAGTTATGCACACATATATAATTCTTTAGCGTTGCCTATATTTTCACAAGTTAAAAATAAATCTTTTCATAAGTTAAAGAATTATATAGGTAAGAGTACGTAGGTAAGTGGTTACAAATTAAATCCAACTAACCACTTATTGTACGTTCTCTTGTTCAAAAAAAAAAGAAAGAAAAAAAGAAAACACTTATGTCCATACAAATATAGACGTTGTGCGTCTGAACTCTCTAATTTACATATCTTGGACAATGTAATCAACGATTTTAACCGTTCAAAAGTTGAATTAATCAATAAAGATCATGTCTGTAAAAAATGAATGTAAACAAATATAATTTGTTTAACCGATTGTATCAAACAAATGGATGGCTGATCATGTGACTCTCAACTTTCACTAGAACTGTTCATTTGTTTGATGCAATCGAATAAGCAAACGATTTTGGTTTATTCCGAATTTTTGCAAAGATGATCTTTATTGATTAATTCATACTCTCTCATTTTTGCAAAAATTCAGAATAAACCAAAATCAATAAAGACAAATATGAGCAGAGGATCCCAGTCCTTCGAATGAGGATCTCAGTCCATTGAATTCAAATGACTGAGATCCTCTACTCATATCTGTCTGCTCATATTGCCTCATAAATGAATCTTATCCATCCAATTGTAATCATGTGGACAGACTTTCCCCTGCATTTAAACCGTGTAATGTGGAGCCCACACCAATGCAAGGAAATCTGACCATATAATTAAAATTGGATGGTCTAAATGCAGCATGAGTCAATATGAGCAGAGGATCTGGATCCGAATTTTCAAAGACCTCTACTAAATCTCGACCTCGTAAATTGGGGATTATTCTTTGACCAAGCATTGAAAAGAAACCTAATCCCTTCATTTAATCCATACGCAAACTCACTCAATTTTATGTTAGGGGCCTATGCCATGCCAGATCTCGCACAACTAGCCTATGTTAGCGTCCTTCCGAGCCTTACCACATATTCTTCTTCATTATCTGTGAGTAAAGTAATTAAGAACTATAATATTGTAGATATACGTATATATGCAATGATATTCTCACTTTTATTAATTAAGTTACTGCATGTAACAACCAATAAATTTTTTTCATCTCTTTTTCTACGGGGAACTTATAGTTGGCTTCAAAGCTTTTGCCGATCAAGGCTGGACAAAGTACAGCGATACGTACGTTGTTGTACCCGAATGCGACACAACTGGTGCCTCCGTATAATATCACGGTGCGTGAATTCACTGAGGCCATTTCTCAGCTCACTAACGACCTTGGCAAGTGTGGTATCAAAAGTGAAGGCATCTTACTAGCTAACACAACTCTCGGAGCAGAGAACCGGACGACCGGTAATGTTATGTCTGCCGATGCCAATTTGTTGTCGTACGCAAGAACAGAGCCTGAGATCTTGAGGATTGTGTACACTACTGTAGGCAAAGACTGAAGCGACCAAGAATCAAAAGGGAAAAAAAAATTTGTCGCTTCAACACATTCAACCGACAAATATTGGAGTCGTCACTTGGAATTTCAAGAGGGACGCATTTTGCTTAATATTCGTCACTCACAAATTATTGAAGCGACGAATATTAGTAGTTTGTCGCCTCCGTTTTTCAAAGAACCAGGTTTTGGAAAATTTACCGACGAACATTCAATCTTCGTTGCTCGCTAATTATTGAAGCGACAAAGTGCAAAAACTTCGTCGCTGTAGTATAAACGAAGTGACGAGATTTGTCCAATATTCGTCGCTTCATTTTTTTTTCATCTGCCATTGTACTTCGTCTTAAATGCAACCTCTATATATAGATAAAAGAAATTGTACTGTTTCAAATCGGGTTTCTGGATCTGTTCTTGGAGGAGAAGAGGGATAAGAGGGAGAAATTAGAAGAAAATGAGCTTGGAAGGCTTTTGTTGCCAATTCTTTGATTCTTAAGTAAGGTTAGTGCAATTTCCTTCTATTTATCTCTCTTTGTGAGCATATTATGTATTAATTCAATTGAAATGGTTGTTTATGTTGGTTAATGGAAGTTGGATGATGTTGTGTTGAATTTTGTGTTTTGTTGTTGTTTTAGTATTAGAATATGGAAACTGTGATAAACCATGTTTTGTGTTCATTAAAAATGTTAGCATTTTGGTGAAATTTAGTGAAATTGAGATTAGTTTAGTTTGTGAAATTGTGAAATTTATTGAAATTGAATTTTAGTGTAATTTAGTGAACTTTAGTTAAATCCAAATTAAGTGAAAATGAAATTTTGTGAAATAGTGAAATTTTGTGAAATTAGAATTTTATGGTAGATTAGGTTGAAATTATTAATTAATGATGTAATTGGTTTGTGTTGTGTGTGGATTGTGGTAGTTAGGGTTTCTGAAACATGCAAGTGGCTTAGTGAGGGAGTGTGGTGCCGTGTGTAAATTTATGGTTTCATATTATATATAATTGTGGTGTTTATCAGCTTAGAACTCCCGTTTGAGAATCAACAACTCATCTAGTTGATCGAGATGAGTTCTTGATTCTCGAATTGTCTTATTTTTTGACACTTTAGGCGAACACGACTTTGTTGATCCTTTTGCTATTCATGTGGTTTCCGTTTCGGTTTTGGGATATAGTTTCGACAGTGTCTCTCTACATTGTTCCTCGAGTGTAAATTAGGTTGTTTAGATTTTTGTGCACTTGAGGAACTGTATGGAGATGCTGCCGAAATTTCTCAAAACTGTAGCAGAAACCACATGGGTGCAAGAGAAGAAGTGTTGGGACAAGTTTTGATTGTATCATAAATGATTAAATGTTGTGTGCTAACATTATGAATATTGTCTGTTTATGTTATGACAGGAAACATGGATGATGTCCCCGACAAATCTTTTATGAATCATCATTATACACACTCTGACTACAGAACATGCGTAGTTAACTTCATCAATTTTGTGAAGACTCACACTATTGGAACCCAGTATCTCCCTTACCCATGCTCAATTTGCAAAAATGGTCCTTATTATAAGAATCTCGTAGAGATTTAACATCACTGCATGCACTGTGGTTTGGATCCGACTTACACAGTTTGGCACCTACACGGGGAAGTTTCTGGTCAACCCGCAATGATCAACCGACGGAGACAATGGCTTCCAGACAGAGTCGAGACTTCCGGTGTTGCCGGTACTTTAGTGATCCCGCCTGTGGAGATTATACAAGATGTATTTCCGTACTATCCTGGATACTAGGGAGATGCACCGCATAATGTTGTTAAAGAAAATGTTGAAGTTCAATTCAATGACATGGTAGATGATGATTATGCTAAGTATGAAAAGCTTCTAAGGGAGTCGCAAACCCCATTGTATGAAGGGAGTGAAGAAACTGTATTAAATGTCATATTACATGCAATAGAAATTAAAGTTGAAAATGGATGGTCGGATATGAGTGTTGATAAATTATGTGAATGGTTGCAAAAGTTTTTTAAAGGGCATAATTTCCCTGTGAGTTATTCGAGAATTACAAAAATCCTCAAGGATCTTTCCCTTAGATATGAAAAAATTCATGTTTGTGAGTTTAACTATTACCTATTCAGGGGGGCTGAAAATAAAAACCGTAGGACTTGTCCAGTATATGGTGCTGAAAGATAGAAGACAGATACGGTTGACATTCCAAAAAAGGTAATATGGTATTTTCCTCTCACTCCAAGGTTGAAAAGCCTATTTATGTCTCCACACACAGCAAAGCATATACGATGGAATAAGGAGAGGCGACTAGATGAAAGTACCCTCCGCCACCCATCTGATAGAGAAGCATGGCAACATTTTAACATGACATTTCCAGGTTTCGACGACATTAAGGGAAGAAATGTGTGGCTTGGAGTGGCAACTGATGGTTTCCGTCCATTTGGAACAATGACAACACAGCATAGTACATGGCCCGTGGTTGTGATGCCATTTAATCTACCCCCTAATATGTGTATGAGAAATGAATATATTATGCAGGTTGTGTTGATTCCTGGTCCTAAATCTCCAGGAAAGTGCCTCAGTGTCCTCATTCGTCAATTGATCGACGAGCTAAAAGATTTGTGGGAAAATGGAGTCTCTACTTTTGACAGAGTGGACAATGATGTATTCACGATGAAGATAGCGGTGATGTGTACTATAAGTGACTTTCCTGGTTTAGGGATGCTTGCGGGCTCAACAGTAAAAAGGTACAAGGCATGTCCAATTTGTCTAGATGATCTGACAACAAAGCATATTTGTGGGAGAATTGTTTATGAAGGGCATCGGAAATGGCTCGACGAGAATAACTCGATGCTATCCAGTTTGGCATTTAAAGGGAAGCCAGAGTGGGGAAAAAGCCCAGCTCATAAGGACGGAGATGAACTTTTGGAGGAAATTAGGTCACACAATTATGCCACTCTTAGCCAGCATCCTGATTTTCATGTCCCTTACTCAGCACAAAATAGACAATGTTGGACCCACGAGAGCGTATTTTGGCTTCTTCCCTATTGGTCATCGTTGTTACACAGGTACTGTTTAGATGTCATGCACACTGAAAAGAACGTGGGTGACAATATCCTTGCCACCATTCTTGCAATTGAAGGGAAGACCAAGGATGGTCCAAGGGCTCGCGAAGCTTTGGAGAAGAGAAAAATCCGCAAAAATCAATATCAATCGGAAGCTGAAAAGAAAGGAAAGGTTCCTCATGCACCCTTTTTAGTTAAAGAGGAAAATCGTGAAGAAGTATTCGAATGGTTTCACTCTGCTAGGTATCCACTTGGCTATGCGGGAAGTTTGAGAAATAAGATCAAACTAACCGATAAAAAGTTATATGGATTGAAGACGCATGATTGCCATGTCCTTCTTCAACGTCTTCTTCCAGTGGTTATCCGAGGATTTTTGCCAAATAACATCGTGAAGCCATTGATAGCATTATCAAATTGGTTTCAGAAATTATGTGCTAGGGAGTTGAAGAAGGCAGATGTTCAACATATGGAAGTTGAGATAGTGATGATTCTCTGCAATTTGGAGTAGATTTTTCCTCCACATTTCTTCACCTCTATGGTTCATCTCATGGTTCACCTTCCTGAACAAGTTATGCTTACATGCACAGTACATTTTACATGGATGTATCCGATGGAAAGGTATATGCACTAACCAAATATGTTAATTTTTGTTAAAACTAAATTTACACTAACTGTATATATGCACTAATTATGGATACCGTTTTATAGGCAATTAGGTGATTATAAACAGCCAATGAGTAATACACGTTACCCGGAGGGGAGTATTGCACAAATGTACATATCATGGGAGTCGGTGACGTACTATAAGTCTTATCTGCAATTGGAAGATGTTGAACAACAATCCTCCAATATGGAATATTAGTTGTGTTTCGCAGTTAGTTCAGCCGTGTATTATGGATACCACCGGAAATATTAGGTTAACAGAGGAGCAAACGGCTAAGGATCACCGGCAAATTTTGACGGATACAGAAGAAGTCCAATATTACACGGACACTCGTTTGCACATGTACATAGCGAAACATGGTGACGATTACGACGAGCGCCTCATGAGGAGGAGTTTCCATCGATGGTTATTAAGATATGTACGAAAATTTAATTTTTTGCTCTTGTACATAGATCCTAAACCCTAAATAGTATAACACTAACACCATCTATTTTTCAGGCAAAGAACCTGCATGATGCTGAAGACATTAATTTTAACAGGGCAATATGGTCAATGGCTCGAGGTCTGCAATTCACCAGGATTTATAAGGTGTGCTATGTGAACGGTATCAAGTATGTCTCATTCGATAGAGATCAAAGGCTCGTGACTCAAAATAGCGTGGCGATGTTAAGCACGAAAGTTGGAAACTTGTCCCAACACTTCTATGGCCATCTTGACTATGTAGTCAAGGTATGTTATCCAGACAATATGTCGGTCGTATTGTTCAAAGTTATATGGCACAACACCACTGACGATCCCGATGCCGAAGAAATTGACACAGTCAAGGTAGATCATGGTCTGATATCAGTGGATACAAACACTAGTTACTATGAGAACTCACTATTTTGTCTTGCTATCAAGACAAAACAAGTATTCTACTTAGACGATCCTGCGGCGGGTGGTACTTGGAAGGTGGTGCAAGAAATGTCGCACCGAAATGTATACAATGCCGAAGTACTGGCAATAGAAGATAAAAGGCCTCCTTCGGGAAATCAAATCACAGAGCCTTACCAAGAGGACACACTAAGTTCAATACAATTTTTCCATATTGATGCATCTAATCTCCAACTCGATTTAGAAGTACACGAAGAGAATGAAGAATCAAGTGGTGATGACCGAGATGATATCGACATCGATGAATTCGATGAGGAAGAGGAAGATGAAGACGATGATGACGGAGAAGACGAAGAGGAAGACTACTAGTTATTGTGTTATAAGTTGTAATATGATGATGATGATATATATATTTCATGTTGTGATTTTGAACAATATTTACAATATTCTAATTTAATAAAACATTTGTGGTTTGGCATAACTAATATGTGAGATCAATTCAAGCGACGAATATTGGTCAATATTTGTCGCTTCAACAATTCAATCGACGATATTTGTACAACCTTCGTCGCTTCAGATAACGTGAGGCTACGAAGTTCAAAACACACTACATAATCTAGTGAGTCCAACTTCGTCGCTTCACATGATCTGAAGCGACGAAGTTTAAAATCCCTAGGTTACCTAGTGAGTTTAAACTTCGTCGCTTCATGTCATCTGAAGCGACGAAGTTGGACTCACTAGATTATGTAGTGTGGTTTGAACTTCGTCGCTTCACTCCCTGACACAACGAAGTTTGTCATTGTCGTCACTAACTTAAACATTTGAAGTGACGAGTTTTTACAATGTTCGTCGCTTCAGATAGCTGATATGAATCGGGACTTGGCTCTTCTTCCTCATTTGCACGTTTCTCCCTCTCTATGTGTTCTTCATCTGTAGACGCCATCTCTTCTATTTCACCCCAATCATTTGCACGTTTCTCCCTCTCTATGTGTTCTTCATCTGTAAACCCCCAAACCCCCAAAGTCGAAATACCTAATCTCCCTCCTTCGATTTCGACCCCGACACCCCTAAATTTGAAACCCCAACCGCTAGAAATCATCAATGGCACCAGGTTCTAGTGCCCAGAAGAGGAAGAAGGAGCACGAGGCTAGAAGGGAGAAGAAGGCGGCCGAAGCTGCAGCGGCGGCGAATACGACTGCGAGACCAGAGGAGGCAGTGGAGTCGACGACGACGATTGCGAGACCAGAGGCTGGGGTGCTGGTACCAATCCCGTCGTTGGAAGATACCAACCGTTTGAGATTGGGGGCTGCTGGAGGTGGCGCTGACAGTGGCGCTGGCGGTGGCGCTAGCACTTCAGATGACGGTCCTCCAATCAGTATTAGGACCAAGAGCGGTCCTCAGGAGCCGGGTAACGATTTCTCTGCTTCTCTTCAAATAACATGCTTCTCTGCTTCTCTGCTTCTCTGCTAAGTTGTTTTGTAAGGTTCCTGATGTATTCTGTCGACTTGTCCTAATAATGAAAAATTGGGATGCAATTGGAGTTCTTGTTGTGCACTGTGCATATGGTAATATTTCAAAGATGCAATCTTTTAGTTCAAGCCTTATGGCAGCCTTATTTTGAGCTTGTTATGTTTGATACCTTTGTGCTTATACTTTCTTGTGAGTGATGTTATATTGGTTGAAATCTACATGGACTATGCAAAAAGAGTAGCTGCACTAACAAGTAGTAGTGATTTTTTTAGCTCCTGCCAATGACTGTGTGCTCCCTGCCAATGTTATGTGCTCCTTGACTATGTGCTCCCTGCCAATGTTATGTAATTTTTTTAGCTCCTGCCAATGTTATGTATTCATGATGAATTTTCTTGGGGTTCAATAATCATAGTTTTATTCTGAAATTAAATTCAACTAAAAAAATAAAAGTTTAAGGAGAAATGAAGGAGCATTTACCCAATAAGTCATTCCTTGCAGAGCTGGATGAGGAGCACCAGGATGCATTGACCACTCATATGGAGGTAAAACTGCTGAGGCTTAAAAATTTCGACGAACTTCTTTTTCAGTCATAACCTATTGAAATATGACATTCTATTTTGATACCATTTTTTTGAATTGTTTTTTACTAGATGCTCTATGACCTCCCTCCCACCGAGACAGGCATGTGGAAATATATCGACGAGACAGCTGTAAAGATTTATAAGGATTGGAAACACGACTACCATACTTATTTCGAGGAAGTATCAAAGGCGACACCTGCAGAGTTCATCCACCGACCAGAGCAGGGGGAGTACCTCAAAGGTCACTTTGAGGACGACGATTATAAGGTTAAGTTTTTAATTATCAGTTTTCACATTTCATATAATAACTTCACACATTCTTATATGAAATATATCGATTATATATTTGTACTTCTTTTTGCAGGCGATGTGTGCCAGGAACGCCGCTAACCGCAATAAGGGAAAGAAAAAGGGGTATGCAATCAACCATCACTCCGGCACCACTCCCTACAGCTACCGGGTCACTACAAATGAGGAGAAAGGGCATCTAGCGCCTATACTCCAGACAGTCTGTGATGTTTATCAATCATCACAGAATGCGCAGGAGAAAGTGGTACGTTCTTAGTATGTTTATGCCTACATTTATGCTTTGCTTAACCCTTATTTGTCTAAAATCGAGTCATAATACAAGAGTAGAGTACTTTGGTAGAGTTATCATAGAATTGTGCTAATTATAGGGAAAAAAACAGAAATTCAACAAAGTGCTAAACGTGAATAAGAGACTTAGTCGAATAAGAGTCTTTAAATATTTTGTTGATTATGTAAAGCCTCGACCTTGTCTTTTTTGAATTTAACTTCTATAATTCTATATAGATACATTGAAGATTTAGCAATGGAAGGAATTACAACAATTGGACCAAAGAAAGATGCCAAGGATTGCAAAGGAATCCGGACGCGGAATCAGCAAATTCCTGTGCACATTAGCCAACTTCCATAATGTCTCCAGAACGGGTCATTTGGAACCAGGATGTGTACCATATATGCAAAGAAAGCTCTCTGAGTCTAGTTTCTACAGAAATTTGAATTGTATCAATACCTATTTTCTGGAGGAAGTTATGCTTGAATAAAGATGCAAAGGTCAAATCTGCCGAGAAGGCAAACAGAGCATCAGAAGCCTGACTTGCAGCATGCCAAGACGCGCGCACGCTGACACTCGCGCTGCCGAGCCATGTCCGATCATGACATGCCCGTATACGATACGTGCTCAGACGTATCCCAAGCGTATCCAAGACGTATCCACATATCCATGTTGAAGTCTGTCGAGGTCATGCCCGTATTGGATATGCCATCCGATAAGCTATCGAGAAATGCAGATGTTGCCATTATCGCGGCCGAGAAGCTATTGCACAGCTGCGCAGCAGCCATGCTGCACCTGCCCTGCTAACCCAGCACGCCAGCCTGTCGACAACCATGCGCTGCAGCCTGCACATGCCCTGCGCGTGTCCTGCCGAAGTGGTGCGCTAGTATCCGATACTGGCACTCATGATGCCGAGAAGGCTGCCGTCTGCCGAGAGGGCTGCAAATGTGCCAAGTTGTTCTCAAGCGTGAAGAATCATCTAAGAAGCTTCCAAGGCATATCCTAGACACAAGAGGAAACCCTAGACCGGCAAAGAGGAAGTAACCAAGTCCAACTAGGAAAAGAAAAATCAAAACCTTTTATAATTGGGAAAATATTAAAAGAGGATTCCTAACCCATCTTGGTCTAGGAAAACTCTCCCAAATCACCCCTTTCTTTCTCCTATATATAGAGGCCGGCACCCCTCTCAAAACCTGTCACATCTTTAGCCAAAACACAAGTCATAAACTTTACCAAGTATTCTACCCTTAGTCCTACATAAGAAAATAAGCCGAAAAACCTTTCCACCACTATCCTAAAAATCCATTCCGAATTCCATTATCCTCCATCCGATCAACACAATTTTTCGTCTTCAAAGGTGTCTAAATGTGTGATCCACTCCCTTCGGCTTGTAATTTTATGATTTTATTAAACTATGTCTATGTACGTAGTTGATATGTTCTTAGGGTATTTGTTTGTATGTCTATGTATGAATAATTTGTTTGCTTGGTTTTGCATGTTTAATATAGTTGTAAAATTTCGTAACTTAGTTTTATTTGTTAACTCTAGGTGTCGAGATTTGTTTGTTTTAAAAAGATAAAACATGTAAACATAATATGTAGAAATCGTTGGTAGTTCTTTAGGGAAGCATGTTCACAATTTGATTCTTTTCTCAACTTGGTTTGTTCTTTAAATCCGTGTGCCTTAAAGATTGATGGTTTATACAATTTCAATGTCTGGGGTATCGATCTCATTAGCCAAAATAAACTTAGGTTAATTCGAATATGCCATTGTTTTAGCTTGAGTTATTTTAAGGGTTAGAGTGGTTTAAAAGAAATTACTTGGTAATAAGAAGATTGACGCCTTGCTTGTTAACTTGTCTCCGACTAAAAAGACTTTGTGCTTAATTACTTTGCATGTCATTTTTCGACATTTTTGTTCTCAAATATGTTTAATATAAATCTTTAGGATTAGGCTTTAATAGAAAATCTTAGAGTGCTTAAGTAGTCTTAATCGGTTAGTGATACCTTAAAGGAGCTAATTAGGTTGGAACTAAGTCGAGTCTAGGATATTTTGTTGCATGCTTGCCGAGAGTCTTACTTGTGTCTTTTATGTATTATGATAGTTTTTGATAAGTATTTTGTATAAAAGATGTCGACCACATGTATATAGTAACTTATGATTTATTTTCATGTCTTGTTTTTCAATTCGTAGGTTTTAAAATCCATCTTCAAAAACCCCTTTTTCGTGTTTGTTAATATGTACATGAATTCGTGTGACAACTATTTGTGTATATATATGTTGTGTTATCTGACATTCTTATATTTCATGTACTCTTAATCCCCGGTTAGAACGATCCCTACTTGCTTTATACTACTAATGATATTTTGTAGGGTTTATTATTTGTGAGTGTCGCTTGCGACATTCATCAATTTTTGGCGCTGTTCCTGGGGATTATCAAAGCTTGAAATGTTTGGGTGTTAATTGTTGTGTAAATTTTCGTAATATGTAAAGTTTGTATTGTAAATTTTTGGACAAGAGACAACCGCAGACACTTGCAATGAATCAACGAAGACCTCACGCTCTCACTAACTACGCCCTTGCCCCTGTCCGCAACTTCACGCTCGGCATCATCGCCATCACCACCTTCTAGCCCTATTTCGGCCTCACTAGTTACTTCATCGTGTGATCTTGATATTGAGGGACCTTCTAGCCTAATATTGAAGAGAATTTCATTTTCAACTTTCCCAAGCAACCAATCATGACTTCAATTCGTGCTCAAAATGGGCATAGCACCAGAGGAGGAGCCACACCCGCAAACATCACTTTCCCTCCTTGTGTCGCCGGAAAGATTGGTGACTTTGAGTTGAAAAGTGGATTTGTCCACCATTGAAACCGTATCATGGAGTTACAGGGGAGGATCCGAACAAGCATCTTCAATGGTTTAATTTCACCACCGAAAGCATGTGTCCCACAAGTGCCGATATTCAACACTTCAAGATAAAGGCATTTCCGTTTTCACCTGAGGATCAAGCCAAGGAATGGCTATTTGAGGTGCCAACCGGTCGTATCACATGGTGGGAAACGATGGTGAATGAGTTTCTACTCAAGTATTATCCGGCATCTCGCATCACTGATTTGAGGAAGCAAATAACAAGTGTTCGGCAAGGAGGAGATGAGATGTTCTTTGATTATTACAAGAGGTATAAAACCCTCGTTGCTTCGTGCCCGTCTCATGGCATTAGTGAGGGCTTATGCTTCAATATTTCTATGAAGGGTTGCGTCTCATGGAAAGGGAATTCCTTAATTCGGCAGCCGGAGGCTCATTCGTGGAGCTTGATCCTACACCGGCCAAGAACGTGTTGGATATCCGAGCGTTGAATAGTCAACAATTTGGCATGTCACGAGACAATGCCTTAAAGCACAAAGTGAATGAGACTTCATTAAGTTCGGCATTGGAGAACGAGGTGGATAAGCTATCGGATATGGTAGCAACCCTCATGCGAGGGAAGAGAGCTCAAGTGTGCGGAGTGTGCACGAAAGACCATGCAACCGATCAATGTCCACAAGTGTTGAGTGAGGGATATGAGGAGGCCAATGCAATCGGCTTCCAAGGAGGACAAAAGTATAATCCCTACTTAAACACTTACAATCCGGGATTCCGTGATCACCCTAACTTTCGATGGTCCAATAATGACAATGTTCAAAGGCCACCGAATGCAGCCCCATATCAACCAAGGGCACCCTTTGTGCCGAGACAACCTTTTCAACCGAACCAAGAGATGCCGAGTCAACCATTGCAATCCGTGCCTTTCCTATCAAGGCAAGCTCAAGCCACACCAAGAACCCCAACTACGATGCATTGATCCAATCTCTTTCGAGTGCTACTCGAGTATTACTCGCGGGACAACAAACACACTCGAAGGACATAGCGGAGTTAAAGACTCAAATGGGGCAAGTCGCAGACTTCATGGGAAAATTTTCTGAGCAAGGGAAGTTGCCGAGCAATGTGATTAAAAATTCGAGAAACGAGCAAGCTCAAATCATAACAACTCGAAGTGGAAGAAAGCTACTTCCACCTAGAGTTCCCAAGAAGAAGAACAAGGAGTCTCTCGGAACCATCATTGAAGAGGAAGAAGCTGCCTTCCAGCCTAATGATGGACGTGCTGCCGGACCTGACATTGCCGGCAGCAGTAAGGCAGAGAGGGAGAAAGAGAGAAAAAAGGGTAGCCGAGCAAGCTAGAAAGAATGACATGGAAAAAGATCCCGCCACTTCGAAGACGGAGACAATAGAGAAGCCGAACCAAGCATCATGGGTGCCGTTCCCTTCAAGGTTCACAAAGTCCAAGAAGGACAAATCCGACGAAGAAGTGTTGGATATTTTTAGCAAGGTGGATGTGAACATCCCTTTATTGGAGTGCATTAAGCAAGTTCCAAAGTATGCAAAGTTTCTAAAGGAGCTTTGCACAGTAAGGAGGCATACGAGGGAAACACGTGTGGTCACTATGAGCGAAACGGTGTCGGCCGTTATTCTAAGGAAGTTGCCACAAAAAATGAAAGATCTGGGGAGCTTCACTGTACCATGTGTGATCGGCAATACAAGGTTCGTCGATGTTATGTTGGACTTAGGAGCCTCAATAAACATTATGCCTTATAATGTTTATGAGAAGATGAGCCTTGGACCCCTCAAGAAAGATAATGTGATCATACAACTAGCGGATCGCTCAAGTAAGTATCCGGAAGGTTATGTCGAAGACGTGCTCATGCAAGTGAACCACCTCATCTTTTCGGCCGACTTTTATGTGATTGAAATGGAGAACTCGCCAGTCAATAGCACTCAACTCTTGCTAGGCCGGCCATTCATGAGGACGGCAAGGACAAAGATTGATGTTGCCGACAGCAACTTGACGATGGAATTCGATGGTGATGTGATTCGATTCAACATCTTTGAGGCAATGAAGTATCCGATTATGGAGTTGAAGGAGTGCACTACAAGTGGAGTTATTGAGGAGGCCGAGCAAGTCATGTCGGCCACCCTCGATGCATAGCAACTAGCAATAGAGCGAAGAAGGGAGACAAGGGGCGGGATTTGACAAGGAGGGAGAGCAAAGAAGCGAAGAAGTAAGAGAAGAGCTCAAGCCAAGCCTAAAGAAGGTGGTTGCCGAGCTAGAGGCTACCCCACTTTCCAAATATAGTTCATTCTTGTCAATCCCAAGTGCCACAAACAAATTTTTTCCAAGTGTGGAAGAGGCCCCAAACATAAAACTTAAAGAACACCCAAGTCACTTGAAGTATGTTTATAATGGAGAAAAAGACACTTTATCGGTTATTGTGTCCTCATCGCTTAGTGAGAAGTAAGAAGGAGATTTGATTCATGTACTTAAGAAGCATAAAACTGCCATAGGTTGGACCTTGGCGGATATTAAGGAAATAAGCCCTACTACGTGTGTTCATCGTATCTTGCTCGAAGAAGGAGCAAAGATGACAAGAGAAGCACAATGCCGACTACATCCCCCCATGATGAAGGTAGTGAAAGACTCACAAGTTGCTTGATTGTGGGGTGATTTATCCAATCTCGGATAGTCGTTGGGTCTCACCCGTGGAAGTAGTTCCCAAGAAGAGTGGTGTAACGGTTGTGAAGAATGAGAAGAACGAGCTAGTGCCACAAAGACTTGTGATTGGCCATAGGATGTGTATCGACTATAGGAAGCTCAACGCGACAACAAGGGAGGATCACATGTTGGGGAAGGCGGAACAACCTTTTTACTTTGGCACATGAGGTGGCGGGTTTGGCTAGGTAACATAATGGAAATGTATCGGATCTTCCACTCGAACGAATAACTCCTTTCTTACGGAACTCGTGGAGTTATATTCTGAAAGCACTGCTTCGCCTTCGGCCCCTCACTTTGTTTGCTTCGCAACCTTACTTCGTTTATTTTACTTTCCTTCGACTTCGCAACCTCTTTTTTTTTCATATTTAAATAAATAACTTACTATATCTTGAATAGGAGCAATCGTACTAGACTCTCTCAAATCAAGATTCTCTCAACGAGAGTTCTGTTAGGTTCTTAGTAGCAGTCGGCGACCTTTTTCTCGACTCAAAGATCACATGCCTTTGCCGTTCATGGATCAAATGCTTGAACGCTTAGCCGGCCATGAGTTTTATTGTTTTCTTAATTGCTACAGTGGCTACAACTAAATCATGATACACCTGGACGATCAAGAGAAGACTACTTTCACATGTCCATTCGGCACCTTTGTATATAGAAGGATGTCATTCGGCCTATGCAATGCTCCTGGGACGTTTCAATGATGCATGTATGGAATCTTCTCGGATTTTATTGAGGATATAATCGAAGTCTTCATGGACGACTTTAGTGTTTATGGAAGCAACTTCGACGCTTGTTTGGAGAACTTGGAGAAGATATTGGAGCGTTGTGTAGAGACCAACCTTGTGCTAAATTGGGAGAAGTGTCACTTCATGGTGAACCAAGGAATCGTGCTAGGACATATTATTTCGGCAAAGGGCAT
Source organism: Potentilla sterilis (assembly GCA_963682095.1). Classification (NCBI taxonomy): domain Eukaryota; kingdom Viridiplantae; phylum Streptophyta; class Magnoliopsida; order Rosales; family Rosaceae; genus Potentilla; species Potentilla sterilis. Next base: position 42,546,116 of record OY821758.1, read on the forward strand.
TGAAGTCGACAAAGCCAAAGTGGAGCTCATTCAACACTTGCCTTAGCCTAACACCGTGAGAGACGATCATTCCTTGGCCATGCCGGATTTTATCGAAGATTTATCAAAGACTTCTCTAAGCATGCAAAGCCGATGTATGAGCTACTTCAAAAAGATGTGTCGTTTGTGTGGAGTGCCGAATGCGAGCAAGCATTTGTTCGGCTCAAGGAAAAATTGTGCACAACACCAATCATGGTACCACCCGATTGGAGCAAGCCGTTTGAGCTCATGTGTGATGCAAGTGACTATGCACTTGGAGCCGTCCTCGGCCAAAGAGTAGACAAGAAGCCAAACACCATCTATTATGCCTCGAGGACTCTCAACGATACTCAGCTTAACTACTCCACAACTGAGAAAGAACTCTTAGCGGTAATTTTTGCTTTGGAAAAATTTCGATCATATCTTTTGAATTCCAAAGTCGTGGTGTATAGTGATCATGCCACTTTGAGGTATCTCATGACAAAGAAGGATGCAAAGCCAAGGCTCATTTGATGAATTCTCTTGCTTCAAGAGTTCGACATAGAGATAAAAGACAAGAAAGGAAGCGAGAATGTGGTGGCGGACCATTTGAGCCGAATCATTAAGGAAAAGGATCGGCTGCCACTTATAGAGAATTTTCCAGATGAGCAACTCTTTCGAATCGAAGCACAAGATCCATGGTATGCCGACTTAGTCAATTACTTAGTGTTTAGGACATTTCCTAGCACTATGCCGAGAGCAACCAAGGATAGGATCAAGAAGCATAGCCGACACTACATATGGGATGAGCCCAACTTATGGAAGCAATGTAGTGATCAAGTAATTCGAAGGTGTGTTGCCGAGCAAGAACATGGACCGATCCTTAAGCTTTGTCATAGTGAGGCGTGTGGAGGACACTTTGGACTAAGGAGGACTGCCCTAAAAGTGCTTGAATGTGGATCCTTTTGGCCTACAATTTTCAAAGATGCATACATGTTTTGTCAAACGTGTGATAGGTGCCAAAGAACGGGAAATATCGGTAAGCGAGACCAAATGCCCCTAACCCGTATCATTATTGTCAAAATCTTTGATGTTTAGGGCATAGACTTCATGGGACCGTTTCCCTCAAGCAAAAGCTTCCTCGACATATTGCTAGCAGTCGATTATGTGTCAAAGTGGGTTGAAGCAAAGGGTACACGCACCAATGACTCAAAGGTGGTTGCCGAATCCTCAAGACTAACATCTTCTCACGTTTTGGAGTTCCAAGAGTCTTGATAAGTGATGGAGGTTCTCACTTTTGCAACCGCACTATAGAAGCCTTATTAAAAAGTATGCAGTCACGCACAATGTATCCACACCTTATCATCCGCAAACAAGTGGCATGGCCGAAGTAAGCAATCGAGAGATCAAGCAAATATTAGAGAAAACCGTTGGACCTTCAAGGAAGGATTGGAGTGATCGACTCGATGATGCTTTGTTGGCTTATAGGATTGCATACAAGACACCGATACGTATGTCACCTTTTCGGTTAACATATGGCAAAGCATGTCACTTACCGGTGGAACTAGAGCACAAAGCATGGTGGGCCGTGAAAGCCTTTAACATGGAACTAGATTCGGCCGGCCTTCATAGGAAGCTTCAACTCAACGAACTTGAAGAAATACGTAATGAAGCCTATGATGCTGCATGGATCTACAAAGAAAAGACATGAGCCTATCATGACAAGATGATCCGAATGAAAAAGTTTGAGGTCGGCCAACAAGTTCTCTTATTTCATTTACGACTCAAACTTTTTCCGGGAAAGCTACGATCTAGGTGGGTTAGACCATACACCGTCACACAAGTATTTCCTTATGGAGCAATACAGATTCAAAGCTCGGCAACGAGCAATGCCAAGCACCCACCCTGCCGAGGCGCAGCCTGAGCGCCCCGATGCCGATGCCGCTCCTGCCGATCCTGCAGACACTGACGAGAAGCCAGCTGCAGCGCCTGTACACCCTGCCGATACTACCGAGATAGAGGGCCCTGACGCGCTGCTCCTGCTGTTGCCCAGCAATACTGCCAATAGCAGCCCCTATGCTGCCGAAACGGACGAAAGCTTCCGAAACCACCTCATTGACATTCAACTTGCCGAGCTTCAATATTTGAGCAACAAATGAACACACGATGACGAGTCTAGGCTAAAGGACTAAAAACACCTAAGCACTGCTTGGGAGGCAACCCAATTCACCTAAGAAAAACGAAGGAGCCATCGACGAGAGTTTGAAATTTCTAAACCTTCTCTATTTACTTAGGTTGTGATGATATGTTGCATATGTTAAACTATTACATGCTTAGAAAGTTACTTGCTATATTTCTATGCTTACATTGAGGACAATGTAATTTTTTAAATGTGGGGTAAGGTAACTTGTTTCGTTTATGTTTTTGTGTGAAAAAAAAAATTAGGAAATTGTAAGACAAAAATAGAGTGTTTATTTTCGAGTCTTAGGATGCCCCTAGATTGTCAATGATGTTTTTCTCCTCTTTGCATACGTAGATGATAGTTATGCATATTTTAAAAATTATAAGTTTCATGGATAATGTGCATTGGTAGGAGCATGTAGAACTTGTTAATTAATAAAGCATGCGTGTTTTAGCTAGTTTGTTTCCATAATAACCTTGTGAGTGTTAGAGCCAAATTGCTTTCTTCATGAGTGTCTGACGGGTGCCATAACTGGGGTTACGAAACACGCGCAAATAATAGCCTACAAAAGACGTTAGTAGTATAAAGCAAGTAAGAATCGTTCTATCCGGGGATTAAGGGTACCTGACATATAAAAGGTTATAAACACATATTCATAATTATACACAAACAATGACACGAAAACATGGGGGATTTAGATGAGGTTCAGCAGCAATAAGGCTGCCCTAAACTACTATGCACGAAAAATAAATCCTAAAACTAATATGTACAAGTTGGTCGACATCTTTCACACAAAAGCATTCGGCACACAATTCTTTTAACAAATAAGATTTACACACAAGAAGGTAATGAACAAGTAATAAACACAACTCAGACTTAATCAGTTTCGACTACAATTAGATGCTAAACGCCTTTTTAACTAACTGTGAGACTTCTAATGTTTTAAGATCAGGCTATTCGCAATCGATCCTAAAGTTTATGCTGATCCGGTTTTAAACGTTTTAACATTTAAGCACAAGAGTCTAAATCGAAAACAAGCAAACAGGTAAGGTTGTCAATCATCTTATTTATCTTGCAAGTTCTAAGGTTATTAGATCTAGGTAAGTTGATTTAAATCTATTTACTAGCATGACTCAACCGAACTCTATCAAATGAAAGCTAACACTTAGATTATATTCTAAGACATAACTAGTGGTTGGTTTTTGTGTCCTCACCTTAGTTCTAACCGATTTTAAGTCATAAGCATGCATCCATTACCTGCTGTCCTAATTATCTAGTGTACGAATTCTTACAAGTTTATACTACAAAGTTAACATGCAAAGACTTTATTGAATTCGAAACTTAAACCTAGACCTAAGCAACGAATCAAATACGTTTTCAACATGTAATTTATAAAACCAAATTCCAATTCGAAACATACATAGACATACAATTCGAAACCAAAAATACATGCAATTTTCATAGACAAAACTAAACAAAACTACAAAGAATAAATTGTTACACCGAAGGTAGGGAGTAGATCACACTTTTTGAACACCTTTGATGTTTCAAGTCGTGTTGATCCAATGATGATGGATTAGGTACGGTTGAGATGTTTTTGGTGGTGGTGGAGATGTGTTTCGGCTAACTATTCTATGTAGGATTTTTGGAGAACTTTGGTAGAGCTTATGGCTTTGTGTTTTGTGCTGGGATGTGACTAATTTCTGTATGAAATTTGTGCCTCTATATATAGGAGAAAAGCTAGGCAAAGTTGGCAACAATAAGGAATGCACAAATCCTAAACCGATTTGGTTTAGGTTTTCTTCCTTTCTTGATTCTTCTAGGATACTTCTTTCTGCCGAATCTTTTTGGCTTGGCTGAACCCCTAAACTTCATTTAGCTTGAAAACTCTCAAGTGATGTATTCGGTTGCCTCTTTGATGAACAAAAACAGAAAAGTGCAAAAACAGGCAGTAGGTTCTTCTTCTCGGCAGAGCAGTGACCTTCTGGCATTGCAACTGGCATTAGTTTCTCCACAGAGTAGCTTTTGATACGATTCTAAGTTCTGTAGAAACTAGACTCATAGAGCTTTCCATACATAAATGGCACACCTTCTAGTTCGTTGTGGTCCGTCCTGGAGAAATTCTGGAAGTTGAATGATGTGCCCAGGAAATTGCTGGAACTTACTGGATCCGATTTTGTCTTGTAATTCTTGGCAACTTCTTTAGTTCCAATTGTTATAACTACTTCCATTGCTCAATCATCAACATGTATACTGCTCATAAGAGAAGAAAAATCCATCAAAAGCATTATGGAAGCTTTATAGAATTAACGCAACATTTAGAGATTTCGATTTTCAGCACTTTGTACATTTTCTGTAAATTTCCAACACTTAAGCATATTTTCATTTAAACTCTACCAAAAGCTCAAAATTCTATATTATGACTCGATCTAACAACATTAAAGGTTAAGCAAAGTATAAATGAAGGGTAAAACACATTAAGAACGTCGCATTTTATGCTCCTAACAGTGTCAAAATTCTAAAAATTTCGAGCATGCTAGTGTGTGAACCTCATTATTCTTTGCATATTCAACGATTATGTGCCATAACTTTTTAATTAACTCTAGAATGCTAGAACTTACTCTTGTTGATTTTCAAAACGTTTCCATCATAAAATACCTTGATTTTGAAAGTGATTGAATAAAGATCTCTTAGGTTTAGCACCATAGCCAAATAAAGCATGCGTCCTATTTGAGTCTGTCGTGGGACACCTTAGTAAGCCCCCTTTGAGCCGACATTTAGCATTTTCTTTCATCACCCTTAAACACTTTCCTTGAGCCTAGTATAGTTATGCCTTTACCTTGTCACAACGTTTTGGCAAAAGCTTGATTTTTGAAGAAGTTTTCGCGTGAAGTGATGAAGAAGAATAAGTGTGGGGTAGACTTAGCCATGAATATGTATGAAAAATGTATGTGTTGTGAGCCTTGGAAAAAAAAACAAAAAAAGTTTGCTTGGATAGAAAAGAGAAAACAAAAAGAAAAGAAAAGAAAAGTAATCCGAGAAGCATGGAAATTATAAAAAAAAAAAAGGCACGGTTTGAAAAATTTTAGCATGGTTTTAAGTCTTGAAAAATATTTTGCAATGTTTTGGGAGTTAAGAATGAAGTAAGGGTCCAACAAGAAGAAACTCGGCCCTTGGCGGGAAGACATAAGGAGTGTCGAGCTTTTGCTATGTTAATAGAGACGTTTTCTAACCTTCTTATCTAAATTTCGAATACCTCTTAGCCTAGCCCCATTACATACCTTTATTGATCTTTTTCATGATTCTTAAAATAGGTTAGCTTTGATTTGTGGAGTCTATCTCAAGAGTAAGCATATAGTTTTGGTTCATTGGAGCACATCGTTGTTACATGAGGTTTTTCCATAAAAATTCACAAAGTGCTTTCGTTTTTCATGACATATGCAAGCTATTTTCGTGATTCATCATCTTTTCTTGCATATATTTATGTGTGAATAGCCATATCTTGAGTGAAAAGAAGAGAGTATGCCTAGTGAGGAAGATTCGGATTAGCTATACATGTTTACAAGCTTATGAGTTGTTCTTATATGTTCATATTGATGTTGTATGTTCATGAAACTGGGAATTTTTTGTGTTTAGCATTCTCATGCATCAACTTGAAAGCTATGTGTTCATACGAGCCTGAGACAAATATTTAGGGGCAATAGTTTGTTAAGAGTCTAGTTTAATTTAGTTTTGCTAAGAGACTAGCAAAAAATAAGTGTGGGGTAGTTGATAGGAGCACAAAGTGCTACGTTCTTAGTATGTTTATGCCTACATTTATGCTTTACTTAACCCTTATTTGTCTAAAATCCAGTCATAATACAAGGGTAGAGTATTTTGGTAGAGTTATCATAGAATTGTGCTAATTATAGGGAAAAATACAGAAATTCAACAAAGTGCTAAAAGTGAATAAGAGACTTAGTCGAATAAGAGTCTTTAAATGTTTCGTTGATTCTGTAAAGTCTCGACCTTGTCTTCATGAATTTAACTTCTCTGATTCTATATAGAGACATTGAAGATTCAGAAATGGAAGGAATTACAACAATTGGACCAAAGAAAGATGCCAAGGATTGCAAAGGAATCCGGAGGCGGAATCAGCAAATTCCTGTGCACATTAGCCAACTTGCATAATGTATCCAGAACGGGTCATTTGGAACCAAGATGCGTACCATATATAAAAAGAAAGCTCTCTGAGTCTAGTTTCTACAGAAATTAGAATTGCATCAATAGCTATTTTCTGGAGAAAGTTATGCTTGAATCAAGGCGCAAAGATCAAATCTGTCGAGAAGGAAAACAGAGCATCGGAAGCCTGACTTGCAGCCTGCCGAGACGCGCGCACACTTTGATACTCGCGCTGCCGAGCCGTGTCCGATCATGACATGCCCGTATCCGATACGTGCTCAGAAGTATCCCAGGCGTATCCAAGACGTATCCACGTATCCATGTCGAAGTCTGTCAAGGTCATGCCCATATCGGATACGCCATCCGATACGCTATAGAGAAATGCCGATGTTGGCATTACTAACGAATCACTATACATGACATATTACCTAAGTGAAATTATAATTTTTTTATTATGTAGTTAAGTATTAATAGTTTCGGTAGGTTATGTCATACATGTTAGATGCTGACTCGATCTCTGTTACATAGAAGGCTTGGGTGGCATGCCAATCTCCTTATATATATATTATGCTAATTAAGGTTTCTCCAAAATATTTTCTCTCCATATCTTTTCTTCAGACTTGTTCTATCTCTTGCTGAGATTAGCTTCGGCTGCCATATTATGAATTAAACCTAGCTCTTGAATATGTTTTTTCTTGTCAGGTATTTAGGTGATGATATGCACATAAGAGTGCTACTGAGTACCAATTTTCTCGATCAAGATTGGGATATTAGAAAGCTGGCACTAATACGATTGCCTGGTTTAATGAAAATAAGATTACTTCTATTATTTTTGTACGTTTATGATCGATACATATATTATATTTATTCTCGCGTAATCCATTTAGCATTTAATGTATATATCACCCTTTATTATTGCTATAAGGCATTAGAAAAGGAGGTAGCTCCTTGCAATTTCGCCGTTTGCACATACGGGAAAAAATCCACCGGGCCGGCGCTCATTCCCGGATCCATACCACTAGTCCTGCAAAGAACCGAAGTGACGACATTTTGTCGTCGCTACAGCACCAAACGCGTCGCTTCGATTTCAAGCGATGAACATTGACGCCAACGTCGTCGCATCGATATTTTAAGCGACGAAGCCAAAATTCGTTGCTCAACAGCGAGCGACGAATTTTGAGTCGTCCCTTGGAATTTGATGCGACGAAGTTTAGGTCGTCGCTTAGTATTTCTAGCGACAAACTTTGGTTCAATATTCGTCCCTTAGATAAAACTGAACCGACGAAGTTTTATCGTCGCTTAGATGTTCAAGCGACCAATATTGATCAGTATTCGTCGCTTTATGCATTGTTACAGGTAAGAAACCATAGAATGATAAAATTGAAGCGACGAACTTTGATCGTGGCTTAGCTTTTCAAGTGACGAATATTGATCAATATTCGTCGCTTCATGCTATGTTACAGAGAAGAAAAATAGATTTCTGGTTTGGTTTGAACCAATTTCAAAAGCATCCAAATAACACAAAACCTGCATTCAAATCACATATAACACATATCCAACATAACACAAACACACTACATTTTATAAATATGTAGATTTCATACAAAGCTACAATATGTTCAAGAAAAACAATGTACGGTAATCAAATTAAAAGGAAAAAAAATGTCATATTGTCCTAATCAAGGTCATCCGCGGGAAGACCTAATGAAGCACAGGAGGATTTATCAGCGACATACAGAGGAGTATTTGAGGCGGCATTGTCACCCAGATTGCCTTGGCCTGAGATGAAAGCATTGAGGGTAGTCTCCATCCTTGTCATACGCTGCTTCATCTCTTCTTTCTCGACTTCCGAGGCTTTGCACCGCTGGGTGACGTCTTCGTACCGCTGGGTGACGTCTGCTAGTTGCCTCCTCAAATCCTCAACCACCGCATCGTTGCGGGGCACGCATGCAACCCCTCTTGATTTTGGCGGGCGTCTTAATGCACCCCCTATCCCTGCAAAAATGGTCAAAGAAAAACACACAGGCAAATTAAAAACCATTTCATATGTAAAAATTAAAACACAACTAAACAAAAAATGTAAAAGATAAACCATAAGAAAAATATACCTCAGACCCTCATCCCCGGCTTCCCACCCAGCTCCTTCTCGACTACAGCCATTTGCTCTTCGACGGTAACGGGGCCCGTCACGTGACTGCCGCCTTCTTCATCACTCACTTGACTACCACACAGCTCATCCATCTTCCTCTTCACCGCTGCCTGCAAAAAACATTATCCAATAGGTTTCTGTTAGTATAGTTTTTAATTCTAAAAAATCAAAACCACAAGCTAAAAACCAAACTGTTGCATCTAAAATAATGTCACTTGATGAATGTCGCAAGCGACACTCACAAATAATAAACGCTACAAAAGATCGTTAGTAGTATAAAATAAGTAGGGATAGTTCTAGCCGGGGATTAAGGGTACCTGAAATATAAGAATGTCAGATAACACAACACATATATACACAAATAATTGTCACACGAATTCATGTACATATTAACAAACACGAAAAATGGGTTTATGAAGATGGATTTTAAAACCTACGAATTGAAAAACAAGACTTGAAAATAAATCCTAAGTTACTATATACATGTGGTCGACATCTTTCACACAAAGCACTTATCAAAAACTATCATAACACATAGAAGACACAAGTAAGACTCTCGGCAAGTATGCAACAAAATATCCTAGACTCGACTTAGTTCCAACCTAATTAGCTCCTTTAAGGTGTCACTAACCGATTAAGACTTCTTAAGCACTCTAAGATTTTCTATTAAAGCCTAATCCTAAAGATTTATACTAAACATATTTGAGAACACAAACGTCGAAAACAAACATGCAAAGTAATTAAGCACAAAGTCTTTTTAGTCGGAGACAAGTTAACAAGCAATGCGTCACTCTTCTTATTACCAAGTAAGTTCTTTTAAACCACTTTAACCCTTAAAATAACTCAAGCTAAAACAATGACATATTCGAATTAACCTAAGTTTATTTTGGCTAATGAGATCGATACCCCATACATTGAAATTGTATAAACCATCAATCTTTAAGGCACACGGATTTAAGGAACAAACCAAGTTGAGAAAAGAATCAAATTGTGAACATGCGTCCCTAAAGAACTACCAACGATTTCTACATATTATGTTTACATGTTTTATCTTTTTAAAACAAACAAATCTCGACACCTAGAGTTAACAAATAAAACTAAGCTACGAAATTTTACAACTATATTAAACATACAAAACCAAGCAAACAAATTATTCATACATAGACATACAAACAAATACCCTAAGAACATATCAACTACATAAACATAGTTTAATAAAATCATAAAATTACAAGCCGAAGGGAGTGGATCACACATTTAGACACCTTTGAAGAGGAAAAACTGTGTTGATCGGATGGAGGATAATGGAATTCAGAATGGATTTTTAGGATAGTGGTGGAAAGGGATTTCGGCTTATTTTCTTATGTAGGACTAAGGGTAGAATACTTGGTAAAGTTTGTGACTTGTGTTTTGGCTAAAGATGTGACAGATTTTGAGAGGGGTGCCGGCCTCTATATATAGGAGAAAGAAAGGGGTGATTTGGGAGAGTTTTCCTAGACCAAGATGGGTTAGGAATCCTCTTTTAATATTTTCCCAATTATAAAAGGTTTTGATTTTCCTTTTCCTAGTTGGACTTGGTTACTTCCTCTTTGCCGGTCTAGGGTTTCCTCTTGTGTCTAGGATATGCCTTGGAAGCTTCTTAGATGATTCTTCACGCTTGGGAACAACTTGACACATTTGCAGCCCTCTCGGAAGCTTCTCGGCAGATTGCAGCATTCTCAGCATCATGAGTGCCAGTATCGGATACTAGCACAGCACTTCGGCAGGACACGCGCAGGGCATGTGCAGGCTACAGCGCATGGTTATCGACAGGCTGGTATGCTGGGTTGGCAGGGCAGGTGTAGCATGGCTGCTGCGCAGCTGCACAGCAGCTTCAACACCAATTTCAAACTCGAGATTTAGAGCATCTCCAACAGTTCTTGTAAAACTTGAATTTTTTCTATTTTACAAGAAAAACACCATTTCTTGGCTCAAACAACTCTTATAAACCAATCTCTATAATATAAAAAGTGTGAAAAAAAAAATGGAGAATCTCTATATCTATAGAAAATGAATTATTCTATGGTCCCAGATCACTGCTGAGGTAGTGGTCCCGACCAATGAAGTATTGGCACGCAATTCAAATCAGAGTTAAATTTGTTGCTATGTTGTTAACTTCGTCATCTGTTTAATTCTTCCAACTGCAAGTTTGCCTGCTTGTTCTTTATCTTCATACCCATATTATATTTCAAGTTTTTAATCCATTTTGTTTAGTGGGTTATTCTCCTTCAATCATCAATCTTCATCAAGGAGCAATTTAATTTGGGTTTGAATTTACATGGCATCAAATGGCAAAGCTAAATTGAAATGGACTCAAATTGTAGATGCAGGTTGCATGTGTTTCATTTTCACCAGACGGCCAAACTATGGATCTCCAGGTTTGAATCTACTTATCAATTTAGTTCGTCTCATTTCAATTTGGGTTCGACTCAGTCTGTTTCGGGAAGAAGGTGGAGGAAAAGTGGGTTTCGATTACGCCTCTTTGATTTGGGTTTTCTGGGTATCTCGATTTGGGGCTTTCTCAGCTACGGTTGTATCAAAGCGACATGAAACCCCTAATTTCTATTTCATCTCAAGTTCTCGATAGCACTTTCTATTTGATTTCGGTGAGTTCGGTTTGATTTGCTATAAATTCGGCCACAAGGCTTTTACAAAATCTTCTCCCTTTCTCTTTCGGTGAGATTGGAGATCGATTTTGGTGGAAAATCCAGAAGAGTTAAAAATAGAATAAAAACCTTGTTGGTAATTGTTCTACTGAGTTATGTAGATGGTAGATTGACGAGTGTCATAACCGGGGTAACAACACGCGCAAATAATACCCTACAAAAGATCGTTAGTAGTATAGAATAAGTATGGATCGTTCTAGCCGGGGATTAAGAGTACCTGAAATATAAGAATGTTAGAAAAATATACACATTCATATATACATATATACATCATGTCACAAATATATACATATATACATATTTACGAAAGTATGGGGGTTTTGAACATGATTTAAAAAACCTACGAAATTAAATGCAAAATATGAAAATAAATCATAATCTAATATTTACAAGTGATCAACATCTTTCACACAAAGCACTCACACAAAAGTTCACATAACATGTAATAAATGAAAGCAAGGAAACAAGATAGCAAGTTTGAAATATTCTAGACTAGACTTAGTTCTAACCTAACTAGGGTCTTAGCGGTCACCTAATCGATAATAGACTTCTCGAAGATACTTAGAATTAGCTTAGCGCATAACCCTAATCTATATGCTAACAAATTTTAATGACACTTCGCGTAGACATTTAAAATAGCTAACACTTAAGCACGAAATCTTTAGTTGTAGACATGTTAACAAGTATAGCGTCACTCATCTCGCATCGACAGGTAAATTCTTTAAACTACTCTAGTCCTAGGAAATCGATACAAATCAAGACAATGTCACATTTGACTCGACCTATGCTTAATTTCGACATGTAAGATTGTCACCACAGTACATTACACTTGTATAGAACGACAATCTTGGTTGCCTACGAATTTAAAAAATAAACAAGTATGAGACAAGAATGAAATCAAAACATGCTTCCCTATAACCTAACCTAAGACTTACTACATATTACGTTTACATGATACTTAGAGTTATTGAATCCGAAACTTGAACTTCATGAATACAAGAATAAGACTCAACACAAAACTAACATGCAAAAACCAAACATTCAAATCATACATACATAGACATACATATAAATACCATGAAAACATACAAACTTCATAGACAAAGAATTGTAAAACTATAAAATACCAAGACTTAGAGATGGAGGAGTTTGGATCACACATTCTAGCCACCCGCAATGGTGTCTCTAATGCGCGAAAAGGTGCTTGCTCATTCCGAGTCTTTAGAACATGAATTGGGTGGAATATATTAGAAGTGGTGGTGGAGTGAATTTCGGCTTGGTATTCTATATATTCCTATAGCAAAATATTTGGTAGAGCTTAAGGCTTGTGTTTGTGTACAAGATGTGATAAGTTACAAAGAGGGGCTGTCGGCCTTTATATAAGAGACTAAGAGGAGGATTCGGCTGCTACATAAGGGCAAGGAAATCTTGCTTTCCCAATCCGCAAAGGTTTAGGTTTTCCTTTCTCTCCTTGGACTAGGTTTTCTTCTTTTCCTTCTTTGACTTGGAGATCTTCATGCTTGCAGCCGTGACTCCCTTCCTTGGTCTTCCCACGTTTTCTCTCTTCCTGGACACGTTTTGGAAGCTTCCAAAACATTGCAGCCACTTAACAGGCCTCTTGGCAGAATTGGCAGCTTCGCTCCTTTTCCTGCTAGGACTAGGGAACTTCCTCCTTCCTTATTTGCACTTTCTTTTTGGCTTGGCCAGCTTCCCTAATCTTCATTTAGCTTAGCAACTCTCATTTGATGCACTTGAACACCATTTTGGGGCAGAAACACAGAAAGTCTTCTCGGCAGGCAGTAGGTTTCTTCTTCTCGGCAGCCTTGACCTTCCAGCGTTTTGACTGGCATAACTTTCTCCTAAAGGTAGCTTTTGATGCTATTCTAAATTCTATAGAAACTAGACTCATAGAGCTTTCCGTGCATATATGACACGTCTTCTAATTTCTTGTGAAACGTCCTGGAGAAATTGTGGAAGTTGGATGATGTGCCCAGAGAATTACTGGAACTAGCTGCATTGCGGCATGATTTATCCTTGCAAGTCTGGGCAGCTTCTCTTGCTCCAATTGCTATAACTCCTTCTATTCCTCAATCATCAACATGTCTACTGCATATGAGAGAAGAAAAATTCATCAAAAGCATGGTCGAGGTTTTACAGAACTAACGAAACATTTAAAGACTTCAAAATCGGCTCTTGACAAATTTCTGCCTTTTTCTCTATACTTAGCACATTTTCATTGTAACTCTACCAAATATTCAAGACTCTACATTATGACTTAATTCTACAACAATAAGGGTTAAACTAAAGTATAAACGAGGGTAAAACACATTAAGAACGCCGCATTTTATGCTCCTATCATAGATGAGATTCATGGGATAGATGAACGATATATATTTCTTGATTTCATTTGAAATAAAAAAGAGAGGTAGAGAACTGGGTTCATTACTCACTAATTTATGCAGACGACTAACAGCGTTAACTTAGACGTTAACCGATGCGATGATGTGTCAAAAATACACCACATGCATGTTGTTTGCTTATTGGTCAGGATCACCACCTCAGCAGTGGTCCGGGACCATAGAATAATTCCTCATCTATAGAATTCTCAAAATTTGTATATTTCATTAACAAATCTCTAAACTTTATTATTACTTGTTTTTTAGAATTCACTATCTCTCCTAAAAAAGGAAAGAAGTGAATAAAGAAAAGTATTTAGTTTTGTTTGACTCAAATAAATATGAGTAGTTTTAAATACACTCCCCTAATCTTTTAATACATACGACTTACTTAATATACTATCTCCTAAATTTTTCATTTCAAAATTAGACTAGATACACAACTCCAAGTACGTAAAATACCCTTATGATAAAAAAAACTATGAAATATCCTATTAATATAAGTAATAATTAATATATACTGAATTTTTTAAAATATTTTCAGGTATTTGTTAACATACTTTCTACTAATTTCGTCTATAAATTTTTAAAATTTCAATTCAAAATATCATTGGTCAATTGATAATTAAATTGAGAACTGTTGTTACAACTCCAACATCAATCAATAGCACTCCAACATCAATCAATAGTTAGACAAAATAAAATTTCAAAATTAAGATGTCTAGGTTTACAACCGTATTGCGCCATTTAGTTTTTTTTTTTACGATAATTGATGTCTGTTTTGGTCATTTAACCTATCTATAGAATCTGATTTGAGATATAAAATAAGAGGGGGTGTGTATTAAGTTTTTTTTTTTTTTTTAAAGAGAAATTTCATTCATAACCAAGCTCATGCCAAAATGGTCATTACATACATATCCACCCGCTATCACCTATTTTCAGGATAGAACAAAGTTTCGTGGTGCAAAACACTAACATAATACGTAGGCTAGACCACCTATATTAGAAACTACATGCTCGATGGTAAGGAAAATACCTAACTCCATGACCAAATGATAGATGATAGGCATAGAGTTTAACAAAAATTAAAGACAGGAAGCAAAACTCCTCATCCATAACAATGAGGCTTGGAGGATCAAAATAAAAAAATAAAGAGGTAAAAGAAGTCAGGATGAAAACCCAAGATACTGTCAAGACAAGCTCGACTGAATGCTCAAAAGGAGTCTGTTGACAGTAGCCGCAGAGGCTACAGCAGGCCCACAGACCCGCAGCAAGTGCCCCAGCACCTGCCCCAAGGCTCGGAACCGGATCACCAGCACCTGGCCTCGGGGTCCAGCACTCTATCCTGCCTCCAGGGACCCTGGGGTCGGAGGCGCCAGCCTGCCAAAGAGGGCATCAGAAGTTACAAACAGAAGGGAACCAGTCCCACATCGAAGAGTAAGGCCAGCCCTTACCCCCAACCACCTATATATGGGCCCCAACTACCCTCTTTATGAGGTAACTCGTCTCTCTCCCTGCTTACATACGTGCCTTGGTTATATATATTCCAACTATACTAACTTAGGCATCGGAGAGGAGAAGGCCGGCCCGCCCGGTATTCCCCTTAGTGAGCAGGATTGCAGGAGATCGAGTTGGATTCATCAAGTATCTACTAGACCCCCGGGTTTAGGCAGAAACAATTGGCGCCGTCTGTGGGAATTCGTACAAAAAGTTGTGTTGCTCTATTAATCCTTTGGAGAAGTAGCTGCATCCTTCAGTCCGGAAGCTATGGAAGGGAGGAAGATAAAAGCCAGCAGGGAAAAACCGAAAGCCCAAATTCAGTTCCCCGACCCGGCCCGTAACATAAAGGCTGAGGTCGGTGCGAGGTTCGCCCTTTCTTCCATCAGAGACGGAGCTCATAATCACCGGGAACCAGAAAACACCGACCAGAAAGGTCCGGAAGAAATAAAAAAGATGAAGGCAAAGGTCGAGTGCTTGCGAGCAGAGGGCGATCAAGATCGACTAAGAGCGGAGGCCCGATGCCAAGAATTGAAGGCAGTAAACATTGCCCTATTAGCGGCCCTGGAGCGAGAGGGTCAGCAGAGCACTCCTCAAACAACACCGCGGTCAGCAGGCAAGGCTAGCGAATTCCCGCATCTTGAGGTAGGGCAGGCCACGGGAAGAAAAAAGACCGTGCATGTGGCCACGCCACTCTTTTCGGAAGCTCTAAAAAACTCCGGCCCGGTCGAGCCCCCGTACCGCACGGACAAGGCGTCGACCGAACAGGAAAGCTCTACCGCTCGAACGCTCAAGGCGCTCTCCGCCTCGGTGGCGGACATGAAGGGCCGCATGGAGGCCAGCGAGAGGATGGCAGGGCGACAGTAGGGTGGCTCGCGGTTCAACGAGCGTATTGGACCTTTCCCGCGCCGAATTAGGGAATCGGGAAGATCTGGAAGCCAAAGGCCTCTAAAGTTGACCTATTCAGGGGCGGGCTGTCCGTACCAGCACCTGGACAGTTTCAAGTCACAAGCGGGGGTGAGGGGCTACTCAGACGCCATGTGCTGCAACGTATTCCAAGAAACGCTCTCGAGAGAGGCGTTGAATTGGTTCTACGAGCTACCAGTTAATTCAGTCGAAACCTTCGAGCGGTTGGCAGATAAGTTCGTCGGCCGGTTCATTCTCAGAGCCAGGACAGCCCAGGCATCCACAATCCTTTTTGACTGCATGCAAACTGACAACGAGCCGCTACGCGCCTTCGTTAACCGGTGGCAAATTGCCTCGGCCGGGGTCAGGAACCTGGACAAGCAGATCGCAGGGATGACCTTCAAGCAGGGTTTAAGACCCGGGGAACTTTCGTACGACATACTAGTACAGGAGCCGCTGGGGTACGACGAGCTGATGACCGTGGCCGTCAGGCACGCTCAGGCAGAGCACGAGACATATGGGGACAAGGCGCCCAAGCGAATAGCGGACGACCTACCACCGTCCAGTGGAGGCAAAGCCGGATGGCTATATCGCAGCCGAGCGCCCGCAGCCACCAGGAAAGCAGAGATGCAGGAGGAATGGCAACCCCGGCGGAGCGATGGCGACGGTTCCCGACCAGGGAGAAGACCGCCATTTGTGCGTTCGGCGCAGCCTCTGGCAGCTACGCCACCAGAGCGACCACCGCAGGCCTTAGCTATTTCGCCAGCAGGAAAGCCCAAAGATCTAGCCCTTCGGACTGATGACCAAAAACCCCAGATAGTGGTCGTGAACGACCAGGCCCGCCCAAGGGACCCCAACAACGAGCGACCGCGACCTCGGCAGGTGGGAACTATAAGCACCCGCACTCCCGGGGAGATCGAGGTACACGGGAGCATTAACATGATACACGGCGGGGACCGTATAGATCGGCTTACCCGGAGCTCAAAGAAGCGGTGCCTAAGATCGATCCGAGGGAAAGAGGTGTACGCCTTCGGCGAAAGAAGCGGCCAAGCCGCTAAAACCGGATGGAAATCGATCACCTTTTGCGAGGAGGAAGAGCCGGAGGATTTGATCCAACCGCACAACGACCCCTTCCTCATTACGGTCCAAATAGACCACTGGATAACCAGTCGTATGCTGATCGATACCGGAGCCTCAGTCAACGTAATGTTCCGAGACGCATACAAAGGGTTGCAGAGAGGAAGGAACAAGTTATCCCAGGATAACGAGCCGCTCATAAGCTTCTCCGGTGAGGTCGTCCAGCCTCTGGGATCGGATTACCTACCGATCATCTTCAGCGAGGGAGACAGAACGAAAAAGGAGCATTTGGAGTTCATCATTGTCGACTGTCTATCATCGTACAATGGCATAATCGGTCGGCCAGGGTTATGGAGGCTTAAAACGTTTATAGCCAGCCATATGTTAATGCTGAAGATGCCTTCACCAGCCGGAGTTATCACCATACGTGGGGACCAAAGGATCGCCCGCAAGTATTACACAGAAGCCTTGTCCCACGGGAGGAAGCGGACCGAGGTCTTCACAACCACTCAGCAGGCGCCCGCGCCGGATCTGAACATTGACCCACGTGATGACGTCAAGTCAAAAAGAGTTGGGCGGTTCATCGAAAAGCTGGAGCCACCTTCGGCCGTGGAAGAAACTGAAGCAATCTGCATTACGGTAGACCACCCGGAGCGAACTATAGTAATAGGAACACAGCTCGATCCGGTTGTCAGGCAAGAGCTCATAGCCTTCCTCCAGGACAACAGTTCGGTCTTCGCATGGTCCTATGAGGACATGCCAGGCATATCCCCGGAGATAGCCGTACATGAGCTAAATTTATTACCCAACGTTCCCCCGGTAAGGCAGAAGAGGAGGTCCTTCAGTCCGGCAAAGTATGAGGCAATCAGAGAGGAGGTACATAAATTGAAGGGTATAGGTTTCATCCGGGAAGTCCAGTACCCTCGCTGGCTCGCTAACGTGGTCATGGTACCGAAGAAGGGAACCGGCCAGTGGCGTATGTGCGTGGACTTCACTAACCTGAACCGGGCGTGTCCAAAGGATAGCTTCCCACTCCCCCGGATTGACCAACTTATAGATTCCACGTCCGGTTTTAAGATGCTCAGCTTCATGGACGCTTACGCCGGATACAATCAGATCAGGATGCACCCGGATGATGAGGAGCACACGTCATTCACAACCGACCGAGGTACCTACTGTTATAAGAGGATGCCATACGGTCTGAAGAATGTCGGGGCCACCTACCAGCGAATGGTAAACCGAATGCTGGAGCAAGAAATGGGTAAAACCGTAGAGGTTTATGTTGATGACATGTTGGTCAAGAGCTTGACTGCAGGGGCCCACGTCCAAGATTTAGCCGTAGTCATCGGCAAGATGCTCAAATTCAGAATGCGCTTAAACCCAAAGAAGTGTATTTTCGGAATTTCAGAAGGTCTATTCCTAGGCCACATCATCAGCCAGCGAGGGATAGAAGCCAACCCGCTGAAGGTCCAGGCGATCTTAGATATGGAAGCGCCAGGGGAGAGAAACCAGGTCCAGATGTTGACCGGCCGGTTAGCCGCCCTAGCCAGATTCATCTCCCGCCTAACCGACAAATGCACCCCGTTCTTCAAGCTGCTCAAGGCACAGCAGACCAGGAAAATCCACTGGGCAGCGGAGCATGAAGCGGCATTCCAGTCCATCAAGGCATATCTGTCGGCAGTGCCTCTCCTATCCAAACCAGTGCTGGGCGAAATGTTATACCTCTACATAGCTGCATCCGCAACGGCCGTCTCCGCGGCTCTCATTAGGAAGGAAGACACGCTCGAACTTCCGGTATACTATGCGGGAAAGGGACTTACTGGAGCCGAGGGCCAGTACCCCGACATAGAGAGATTGGCTCTGGCCCTGATTGTTAGTGCCAGGAAGCTCCGGCACTATTTCCAGGCTCATTCCATCACCTTATATACCAATCACCCTCTGCGACAGATCCTGCAAAAACCAGAGACCAGCGGTAGGCTCGTGCGGTGGGCAGTTGAACTGGGAGAGTTCGACATCACTTACGCCCCGCAAACGGCCATCAAGGGACAGGCAGCTGCAGACTTCATATGTGAGCTCACCCCTATGGCGGTAGAAGCGCACCCCGCCCGGTGCGAGGACACCGACGCAGTGCAAACCATAAAGACCGAACCAGGCCTCCCCACCGGTTGGAAACTTTACGTGGACGGCTCCGTAACGACCAGGCGGAGCAGCGCCGGTGTCATGATAACCTCGCCCGATGGCCAGTCATAAGAGTATGCCTTACGGTTCCTTTTTAGCACCTCCAACAACGCTACCGAGTATGAGGCCCTCATAGCCGATCTGCAACTGGCCAAGGAGTTGGGAATCTCGTCCATGGAGATATACAGCGACTCTAGCCTAGTGGTGAACCAGATGAACGGGGTGTTTGAGGTCAAGGACCCCCAGCTGTCCTCTTACCAGGCTTTGGCCAAAACCCTGATCGAGCCGTTCGAGGGCGCCACGATCCAGCACATTCCCCGAGAGGAAAATAGACATGCGGACGCCCTCGCAAGGCTGGCAACCGGAAACTACCCTCCAGAGTACCGGAAAGCAAAAATTGAAACTCTCCAGAAGCCGAGCATCAGCAAAACCATCTCCGAGATATTTGCGGTAGAAGAAGCGCCACCAAGCTGGATGGACCCAATAGTCAAGTATTTGACTGACAAAACCAGCCCCCGGGATGCCGTGGCAGCCAAGAGGCTACACCTCCGGTGCGCCCGGTACGGTCTCCTCAACGGCAAGTTATACCGAAGGGGGCACAGCTTCCCCCAGCTGAGGTGTGTGACAAAAGAGGCAGGAGAGGCTATCATGCGAGAGATCCACGAGGGAGTATGCGGTAATCACTCCGGCGCAAGATCATTATCCCACAAATCGCTCCGAGCGGGGTATTTCTGGCCAGACATGGCGGCAATGTCGAGAAAAATATCAGGCGGCTGCCACAAGTGCCACATGTACGCCTCTACACCTCATGCCCCAGCAATCGCGTTGTCAATCCTGTTGGCACCGTGGCCATTTGCACAATGGGGATTGGACATCATTGGCCCTTTCCCAACGGCTGTGGGACAATACAAGTATGCCATTGTGGCAGTAGACTATCAGACTAAGTGGGTCGAGGCAGAACCCATGATAAAGATCACTGAGGAACGGGTTAAAAAGTTCCTATGGAAGAACATCTACTGCCGATTCGGGGTACCGCAGACTATTGTCACGGATAATGGGACAGAGTTCAATAATGCTGATCTTATCCAGTACACAGTCTCTATGGGGACCCGGATGTTGTTCGCCTTAGTGGCACACCCACAGACCAACGGCCAAGTAGAAGCGGTCAATAAGATTATCAAGACCCTTCTCAAAAAGAAGTTGGATGCCAAGAAGGGATGTTGGGCCGAAGAACTCCCCGCAGTGCTATGGGCCATCCGGACAACCGCAGCAGAGGCAACAGGAGAGACCCCGTTCTGCATGGCATTCGGGAGCGAGGCGGTACTCCCTGTAGAAACTGGTATACCCAGCGGCAGGGTCGAGAATTATGACGCCGAGACAAATGCCGAGGGGCTATCGCTCAACCTGGACCTCATTGAGGAGCGCCGCGACCAGGCGCATATGCGCAACCAAACCTACAAACAGCGGATCGCCCGGTACTATGACAGAAGGGTCCGGGAGAGAAAGCTCCAGGTCGGGGACTGGGTCATGAAGAAGGTCCAGAAAAAACCGTTGGCCCTAGAACCAACGTGGGAAGGGCCCTACCAGATCACTGCGGCCGTGGGACCGGCAACATTCCACATTATAGACACCGAGGGCATCTATTCCACCCGGCCGTGGAATATCCAGCACCTACGGTTCTACCCTAAGTAATAGCGGTCACAGAGCGACAACAGTGTATTTAACATTAATATTGCAATATGCAGTTACGGCGTTAACAAATAAACTACAGCAGTTGCAAGATGTGCATGTACAAGGTAAACAGCTAGCTACCGCCCCCGGAGCCCCCAATCCCCGGCCCGCCACCTTTTAGCGCTTGCTCCTGCTCCACCATCTCAGTCAAGGCTATATCAGCCTCCATCTGCTCGGCATCAAGCCATCCTTTCTCCCTCCACTCCAGATAAGCGTCGCTAATGCCCTTCTCCCGGGCCGCGTCCAGCATCTCTTCAAACTCCACCGACTCCCGGAAGTCGTCGACAGCCTTACTGGCCACTTCAGCAAGCTGGGATTCTGTGAGCTTCTCCCCTCCTTGGGCGACTGCTGTAACCTGACTCTGGAGCTCCAAAACCCTTGCCTCCAGCTCTGTGATTCTCCCTTCCCGGGCAACAGCCTGGGTTTGCAGCTCCAAAACCCTCGCCTCCAGCTCCGCGACCCTCCCTTCCCAAGTAGCAGCTTGCCGATCGGCCTTTTCCCGCTCCTGCTGCAGGTCATGGCACAACCGACCGGTTAGTTCTTTCTCTCGCGCGAGCTCGGTGCCCAACCGACCAACTTCCTCTCTTTCCTCCGCAAGCTTGGCTTCCGCCACGTCCGCCCGCACGCCCAGCTCCTCCACCCGCTGCCCTGGGCTCCGCGGCATAAAGGCTATGAACCAGCTGCCAGGCGTAAACTAACGAACATTAGCTCGTGTCGCTCCAAGAGAAAGGGAAGCACAAAAACACTTACCCGAACGGCTAGTTCCACGGGTTTCGCCCTGTTGTCGCCCGATCGACCAGTCCCAGGGTTCTCCCGGTCAAGCCCCAAGGTTTCGATGGTAGCAACCACGAACCCGCCAATTCCACCAGAGCTGCGACTGGCTTCCGGCACCTGAGTCCTTCGACCAACCACCTCCACGACCGGAGCCGCCGCCCGCTCGATTGGCCCAGCCGAACTTGACGCCCCAGCATCAAAGGTCCTCGCCCTCTTTGCCGGAGCTTCACCATGGCCGCTTCGACGGTGCCCGAACGCTTCTGCCGTTTCTCTCTCCCGCGAGGCCCGAACAGCCATCGGTCGCGCCACCGTTCCTAGACCAGGAGGTCCCGCAGACCGCCCTTCCCGAATAAAGAGCGGGGAGTTATTCCCACCGCCCGGTAGCCTTCCATAGTAAGCATCCGGAAACACAAGCGACACTGGCTTGTCATGATCCCTGCGTCTCTGGGTAGCCGTATCAATAACGGTCTTCGCGGCCACCTCCCCCGTCTCCGCCAATCTCGAGACTACAAGCTCTTCATCCGGTTCGATAGTATCCTCAACTTTAAGTGTGAGCCGGGGGCGTTAGCTGCAAACCGATAAGTCGAGCGGTCAGAACACAAACAACCATGCAAAAGGATGAAATTGTGCAAGGCACCTTACCAGGTTTTCTCCCCATCTCGCATATCTCCAGCACGTTTCATCGGATGAAATTGTAGGAGCTCCGACTCAGCTGGTCCCAGCCATAGAACAACCGGAATATCCGTTGCTTCTCCAAGTCCTCCAGCAGGAACGACTGGTCCCCGATCGGCTGATAGGCCCCGGGCACCTGATAGCCCCTCCAGTTACGCTGCCACCTGTCACCGGCCAGCACCACCGACTTCCTCCAGACATCTGAAACCGATGACGGCAGATGCATGATGGCAGCAGCATGGTCCCGCGCGGCAAAATTCACACAACCGCTACACTGGGCCTTCCTGCAGTAAGAAATCTTGTACAGCGCCCGAAATTCATTAACCGTGGGCCAGTTCATGTGGCTCAGGCTAAACAGGCACCCAAGCCCAAGCAACTGCCTCCACTGATTGCTCGGAAGCTGGGCCGGGGAAAGATTTAGTGAGCTCAGCATATACTGAACAAATTCCGGCAGCGGCAGCGATAGTCCGTGTCGGAATTGGTCGTCGAAAACGGCAACCCAGCCCGGTTCCGGGTTACAGGCCAGTTCCCCGGGACACAGGCCTCGAAGTTTAACAGAAGAATCGATGTCCCACTTCGCTCGAAACTCCCTGATCTCTCTTTCATCCATGCTTCTGACTGGCTCGTCACAGAGAATCACTCTGTCACCATCCAGCAGCTCGTGCCTTCTGGGCCCGCGGCTTGGGCCGCCATGATGCGCAGATCTCCCAGACGCCATAATCCTAACGCAAAGTAATTCAGATTTGCAGCAAGGTGGACGAGGAGAGCAGAAGGCAAAAGGTTTAGGCAAACTGTGGTAGGAGGTGAGCAGAGTGGACAATAAATAGGGTAACAAGAAAAGCAAGGCAACCCCAGCCGTGGATTCCCTCCATCTCAGACCGCTCTCTGTCGACACGTGTCCCAATATGGATAAGGGATCTCATCTACCATAACTGATGGGACTGATGGGCTCTCCCCTTCATCGCATGTCCGCCACCTGTCCCACTTACCAGCAGCATTTAGGGAGATAGGAGCGAATAACGAGGCGTCCACTCCCCTCGTTCCCCCAGAAAGTCAACTCCGAGTCAATCCGGCACCATGGCGGTTCACGAGTATGATCATTCAACCGGCTGCATGGCTTCTTCATTGTATATCTTGAAGACCTCTCACCGCTTGTGATTTTTCCAACCGCTTCAAGAGCATCTATCCAGGTATGCACCCTCCTTTTAACACCATCTTCGTTGCATATCACTGGGGGACTCGTCTTGATATGGCATGTCGCCCGGTCGAGATCCACCCAGCACTATGACATTCCACCGGCCCTGGGACATTTAACCCACTCCAAGGCATTCTACCGGTTGTCACCTTCCTTCGCCTACGGGCAGGAACGAGCCAACAACAAAGGCTTCTAAACGCATAGGCTTTATAAACCCGGGCGAGCTTACATCTAACCCATGTACTCTTGTCCAGCAGGATCAAAACCCTGCATCACACTGAACTGTGATACATTTGGGGATACATGGCGAGACTCGTTATCTCGACGCCACTCCACTGGGCAGATTGTTTCTCTAACACAGAACAAGTCTCCCCGCAGGCTAACAAACCTGCACATTACCTCAACGCTTAACCAACAAAAGCTGAGAAGAACTAGCAAGTGTTAACCGATGCCTCGGTACGGCCGTAACACTCTCCGGGATGCCTGTTGGCCTAGTCCACGCACAAACAGGCCCTCCTGTAGGCTAGCATCTCCGGGACTCGTCTCGATATGGCATGTCGCCCGGTCGAGCTCGTGAGAACTCCGCCTCGCACCGATATGGCAGAACGCCCGGGCGAGGTCCAGTCTGCAAGTTCATCCGGGACTCGTCTCGATATGGCATGTCGCCCGGTCGAGCTCCCGAGAACTCCGCCTTGCACCGATATGGCAGAACGCCCGGGCGAGGTCCAGTCTGCAAGTTCATCCGGGACTCGTCTCGATATGGCATGTCGCCCGGTCGAGCTCCCGAGAACTCCGCCTCGCACCGATATGGCAGAACGCCCGGGCGAGGTCCAGTCTGCAAGTTCATCCGGGACTCGTCTCGATATGGCATGTCGTCCGGTCGAGCTCCCAAGAACTCCGCCTCGCACCAATATGGCAGAACGCCCGGGCGAGGTCCAGTCTGCAAGTTCATCCGGGACTCGTCTCGATATGGCATGTCGCCCGGTCGAGCTCCCGAGAACTCCGCCTCGCACCGATATGGCAGAACGCCCGGGCGAGGTCCAGTCTGCAAGTTCATCCGGGACTCGTCTCGTTATGGCATGTCGCCCGGTCGAGCTCCCGAGAACTCCGCCTCGCACCGATATGGCAGAACGCCCGGGCGAGGTCCAGTCTGCAAGTTCATCCGGGACTCGTCTCGATATGGCATATCGTCCGGTCGAACTCCCAAGAACTCCGCCTCGCACCGATATGGCAGAACGCCCGGGCGAGGTCCAGTCTGCAAGTTCATCCGGGACTAGTCTCGATATGGCATGTCGCCCGGTCGAGCTCCCGAGAACTCCGCCTCGCACCGATATGGCAGAACGCCCGGGCGAGGTCCAGTCTGCAAGTTCATCCGGGACTCGTCTCGATATGGCATGTCGTCCGGTCGAGCTCCCAAGAACTCCGCCTCGCACCGATATGGCAGAACGCCCAGGCGAGGTCCAGCCTGCAAGTTCATCCGGGACTCGTCTCGATATGGCATGTCGCCCGGTCGAGCTCCCGAGAACTCCGCCTCGCACCGATATGGCAGAACGCCCGGGCGAGGTCCAGTCTGCAAGTTCATCCGGGACTCGTCTCGATATGGCATATCGTCCGGTCGAGCTCCCAAGAACTCCGCCTCGCACCGATATGGCAGAACGCCCGGGCGAGGTACAGCCTGCAAGTTCATCCGGGACTCGTCTCGATATGGCATGTCGCCCGGTCGAGCTCCCGAGAACTCCGCCTCGCACCGATATGGCAGAACGCCCGGGCGAGGTCCAGTCTGCAAGTTCATCCGGGACTCGTCTCGATAAGGCATATCGTCCGGTCGAGCTCCCAAGAACTCCGCCTCGCACCGATATGGCAGAACGCCCGGGCGAGGTCCAGCCTGCAAGTTCATCCGGGACTCGTCTCGATATGGCATGTCGCCCGGTCGAGCTCCCGAGAACTCCGCCTCGCACCGATATCGCAGAACGCCCGGGCGAGGTCCAGTCTGCAAGTTCATCCGGGACTCGTCTCGTTATGGCATGTCGCCCGGTCGAGCTCCCGAGAACTCCGCCTCGCACCGATATGGCAGAACGCCCGGGCGAGGTCCAGTCTGCAAGTTCATCCGGGACTCGTCTCGATATGGCATGTCGCCCGGTCGAGCTCCCGAGAACTCCGCCTCGCACCGATATGGCAGAACGCCCGGGCGAGGTCCAGTCTGCAAGTTCATCCGGGACTCGTCTCGATATGGCATGTCGTCCGGTCGAGCTCCCAAGAACTCCGCCTCGCACCAATATGGCAGAACGCCCGGGCGAGGTCCAGTCTGCAAGTTCATCCGGGACTCGTCTCGATATGGCATGTCGCCCGGTCGAGCTCCCAAGAATTCTGCCTCGCACCGATATGGCAGAACGCCCGGGCGAGGTCCAGTCTGCAAGTTCATCCGGGACTCGTCTCGATATGGCATCTCGCCCGGTCGAGCTCCCAAGAACTCCGCCTCGCACCGATATGGCAGAACGCCAGGGCGAGGTACAGCCTGCAAGTTCATCCGGGACTCGTCTCGATATGGCATGTCGCCCGGTCGAGCTCCCGAGAACTCCGCCTCGCACCGATATGGCAGAACGCCCGGGCGAGGTCCAGTCTGCAAGTTCATCCGGGACTCGTCTCGATATGGCATATCGTCCGGTCGAGCTCCCAAGAACTCCGCCTCGCACCGATATGGCAGAACGCCCGGGCGAGGTACAGCCTGCAAGTTCATCCGGGACTCGTCTCGATATGGCATGTCGCCCGGTCGAGCTCCCGAGAACTCCGCCTCGCACCGATATGGCAGAACGCCCGGGCGAGGTCCAGTCTGCAAGTTCATCCGGGACTCGTCTCGATAAGGCATATCGTCCGGTCGAGCTCCCAAGAACTCCGCCTCGCACCGATATGGCAGAACGCCCGGGCGAGGTCCAGCCTGCAAGTTCATCCGGGACTCGTCTCGATATGGCATGTCGCCCGGTCGAGCTCCCGAGAACTCCGCCTCGCACCGATATGGCAGAACGCCCGGGCGAGGTCCAGTCTGCAAGTTCATCCGGGACTCGTCTCGTTATGGCATGTCGCCCGGTCGAGCTCCCGAGAACTCCGCCTCGCACCGATATGGCAGAACGCCCGGGCGAGGTCCAGTCTGCAAGTTCATCCGGGACTCGTCTCGATATGGCATATCGTCCGGTCGAACTCCCAAGAACTCCGCCTCGCACCGATATGGCAGAACGCCCGGGCGAGGTCCAGTCTGCAAGTTCATCCGGGACTAGTCTCGATATGGCATGTCGCCCGGTCGAGCTCCCGAGAACTCCGCCTCGCACCGATATGGCAGAACGCCCGGGCGAGGTCCAGTCTGCAAGTTCATCCGGGACTCGTCTCGATATGGCATGTCGTCCGGTCGAGCTCCCAAGAACTCCGCCTCGCACCGATATGGCAGAACGCCCGGGCGAGGTCCAGCCTGCAAGTTCATCCGGGACTCGTCTCGATATGGCATGTCGCCCGGTCGAGCTCCCGAGAACTCCGCCTCGCACCGATATGGCAGAACGCCCGGGCGAGGTCCAGTCTGCAAGTTCATCCGGGACTCGTCTCGATATGGCATATCGTCCGGTCGAGCTCCCAAGAACTCCGCCTCGCACCGATATGGCAGAACGCCCGGGCGAGGTACAGCCTGCAAGTTCATCCGGGACTCGTCTCGATATGGCATGTCGCCCGGTCGAGCTCCCGAGAACTCCGCCTCGCACCGATATGGCAGAACGCCCGGGCGAGGTCCAGTCTGCAAGTTCATCCGGGACTCGTCTCGATAAGGCATATCGTCCGGTCGAGCTCCCAAGAACTCCGCCTCGCACCGATATGGCAGAACGCCCGGGCGAGGTCCAGCCTGCAAGTTCATCCGGGACTCGTCTCGATATGGCATGTCGCCCGGTCGAGCTCCCGAGAACTCCGCCTCGCACCGATATCGCAGAACGCCCGGGCGAGGTCCAGTCTGCAAGTTCATCCGGGACTCGTCTCGTTATGGCATGTCGCCCGGTCGAGCTCCCGAGAACTCCGCCTCGCACCGATATGGCAGAACGCCCGGGCGAGGTCCAGTCTGCAAGTTCATCCGGGACTCGTCTCGATATGGCATGTCGCCCGGTCGAGCTCCCGAGAACTCCGCCTCGCACCGATATGGCAGAACGCCCGGGCGAGGTCCAGTCTGCAAGTTCATCCGGGACTCGTCTCGATATGGCATGTCGTCCGGTCGAGCTCCCCAGAACTCCGCCTCGCACCAATATGGCAGAACGCCCGGGCGAGGTCCAGTCTGCAAGTTCATCCGGGACTCGTCTCGATATGGCATGTCGCCCGGTCGAGCTCCCAAGAATTCTGCCTCGCACCGATATGGCAGAACGCCCGGGCGAGGTCCAGTCTGCAAGTTCATCCGGGACTCGTCTCGATATGGCATCTCGCCCGGTCGAGCTCCCAAGAACTCCGCCTCGCACCGATATGGCAGAACGCCAGGGCGAGGTACAGCCTGCAAGTTCATCCGGGACTCGTCTCGATATGGCATGTCGCCCGGTCGAGCTCCCGAGAACTCCGCCTCGCACCGATATGGCAGAACGCCCGGGCGAGGTCCAGTCTGCAAGTTCATCCGGGACTCGTCTCGATAAGGCATATCGTCCGGTCGAGCTCCCAAGAACTCCGCCTCGCACCGATATGGCAGAACGCCCGGGCGAGGTCCAGCCTGCAAGTTCATCCGGGACTCGTCTCGATATGGCATGTCGCCCGGTCGAGCTCCCGAGAACTCCGCCTCGCACCGATATGGCAGAACGCCCGGGCGAGGTCCAGTCTGCAAGTTCATCCGGGACTCGTCTCGTTATGGCATGTCGCCCGGTCGAGCTCCCGAGAACTCCGCCTCGCACCGATATGGCAGAACGCCCGGGCGAGGTCCAGTCTGCAAGTTCATCCGGGACTCGTCTCGATATGGCATGTCGCCCGGTCGAGCTCCCGAGAACTCCGCCTCGCACCGATATGGCAGAACGCCCGGGCGAGGTCCAGTCTGCAAGTTCATCCGGGACTCGTCTCGATATGGCATGTCGTCCGGTCGAGCTCCCAAGAACTCCGCCTCGCACCAATATGGCAGAACGCCCGGGCGAGGTCCAGTCTGCAAGTTCATCCGGGACTCGTCTCGATATGGCATGTCGCCCGGTCGAGCTCCCAAGAATTCTGCCTCGCACCGATATGGCAGAACGCCCGGGCGAGGTCCAGTCTGCAAGTTCATCCGGGACTCGTCTCGATATGGCATATCGCCCGGTCGAGCTCCCGAGAACTCCGCCTCGCACCGATATGGCAGAACGCCCGGGCGAGGTCCAGTCTGCAAGTTCATCCGGGACTCGTCTCGATATGGCATGTCGTCCGGTCGAGCTCCCAAGAACTCCGCCTCGCACCGATATGGCAGAACGCCCGGGCGAGGTCCAGCCTGCAAGTTCATCCGGGACTCGTCTCGATATGGCATGTCGCCCGGTCGAGCTCCCGAGAACTCCGCCTCGCACCGATATGGCAGAACGCCCGGGCGAGGTCCAGTCTGCAAGTTCATCCGGGACTCGTCTCGATATGGCATGTCGCCCGGTCGAGCTCCCGAGAACTCCGCCCGGGCGAGGTCCAGTCTGCAAGTTCATCCGGGACTCGTCTCGATATGGCATGTCGCCCGGTCGAGCTCCCAAGAATTCTGCCTCGCACCGATATGGCAGAACGCCCGGGCGAGGTCCAGTCTGCAAGTTCATCCGGGACTCGTCTCGATATGGCATATCGCCCGGTCGAGCTCCCGAGAACTCCGCCTCGCACCGATATGGCAGAACGCCCGGGCGAGGTCCAGCCTGCAAGTTCATCCGGGACTCGTCTCGATATGGCATGTCGCCCGGTCGAGCTCCCGAGAACTCCGCCTCGCACCGATATGGCAGAACGCCCGGGCGAGGTCCAGTCTGCAAGTTCATCCGGGACTCGTCTCGATAAGGCATATCGTCCGGTCGAGCTCCCAAGAACTCCGCCTCGCACCGATATGGCAGAACGCCCGGGCGAGGTCCAGCCTGCAAGTTCATCCGGGACTCGTCTCGATATGGCATGTCGCCCGGTCGAGCTCCCGAGAACTCCGCCTCGCACCGATATGGCAGAACGCCCGGGCGAGGTCCAGTCTGCAAGTTCATCCGGGACTCGTCTCGTTATGGCATGTCGCCCGGTCGAGCTCCCGAGAACTCCGCCTCGCACCGATATGGCAGAACGCCCGGGCGAGGTCCAGTCTGCAAGTTCATCCGGGACTCGTCTCGATATGGCATGTCGCCCGGTCGAGCTCCCGAGAACTCCGCCTCGCACCGATATGGCAGAACGCCCGGGCGAGGTCCAGTCTGCAAGTTCATCCGGGACTCGTCTCGATATGGCATGTCGTCCGGTCGAGCTCCCAAGAACTCCGCCTCGCACCAATATGGCAGAACGCCCGGGCGAGGTCCAGTCTGCAAGTTCATCCGGGACTCGTCTCGATATGGCATGTCGCCCGGTCGAGCTCCCAAGAATTCTGCCTCGCACCGATATGGCAGAACGCCCGGGCGAGGTCCAGTCTGCAAGTTCATCCGGGACTCGTCTCGATATGGCATATCGCCCGGTCGAGCTCCCGAGAACTCCGCCTCGCACCGATATGGCAGAACGCCCGGGCGAGGTCCAGTCTGCAAGTTCATCCGGGACTCGTCTCGATATGGCATGTCGTCCGGTCGAGCTCCCAAGAACTCCGCCTCGCACCGATATGGCAGAACGCCCGGGCGAGGTCCAGCCTGCAAGTTCATCCGGGACTCGTCTCGATATGGCATGTCGCCCGGTCGAGCTCCCGAGAACTCCGCCTCGCACCGATATGGCAGAACGCCCGGGCGAGGTCCAGTCTGCAAGTTCATCCGGGACTCGTCTCGATATGGCATGTCGCCCGGTCGAGCTCCCGAGAACTCCGCCCGGGCGAGGTCCAGTCTGCAAGTTCATCCGGGACTCGTCTCGATATGGCATGTCGCCCGGTCGAGCTCCCAAGAATTCTGCCTCGCACCGATATGGCAGAACGCCCGGGCGAGGTCCAGTCTGCAAGTTCATCCGGGACTCGTCTCGATATGGCATATCGCCCGGTCGAGCTCCCGAGAACTCCGCCTCGCACCGATATGGCAGAACGCCCGGGCGAGGTCCAGTCTGCAAGTTCATCCGGGACTCGTCTCGATATGGCATGTCGTCCGGTCGAGCTCCCAAGAACTCCGCCTCGCACCGATATGGCAGAACGCCCGGGCGAGGTCCAGCCTGCAAGTTCATCCGGGACTCGTCTCGATATGGCATGTCGCCCGGTCGAGCTCCCGAGAACTCCGCCTCGCACCGATATGGCAGAACGCCCGGGCGAGGTCCAGTCTGCAAGTTCATCCGGGACTCGTCTCGATATGGCATGTCGCCCGGTCGAGCTCCCGAGAACTCCGCCTCGCACCGATATGGCAGAACGCCCGGGCGAGGTCCAGTCTGCAAGTTCATCCGGGACTCGTCTCGATATGGCATGTCGTCCGGTCGAGCTCCCAAGAACTCCGCCTCGCACCGATATGGCAGAACGCCCGGGCGAGGTCCAGCCTGCAAGTTCATCCGGGACTCGTCTCGATATGGCATGTCGCCCGGTCGAGCTCCCGAGAACTCCGCCTCGCACCGATATGGCAGAACGCCCGGGCGAGGTCCAGTCTGCAAGTTCATCCGGGACTCGTCTCGATATGGCATGTCGCCCGGTCGAGCTCCCGAGAACTCCGCCTCGCACCGATATGGCAGAACGCCCGGGCGAGGTCCAGTCTGCAAGTTCATCCGGGACTCGTCTCGATATGGCATGTCGTCCGGTCGAGCTCCCAAGAACTCCGCCTCGCACCAATATGGCAGAACGCCCGGGCGAGGTCCAGTCTGCAAGTTCATCCGGGACTCGTCTCGATATGGCATGTCGCCCGGTCGAGCTCCCAAGAATTCTGCCTCGCACCGATATGGCAGAACGCCCGGGCGAGGTCCAGTCTGCAAGTTCATCCGGGACTCGTCTCGATAAGGCATATCGTCCGGTCGAGCTCCCAAGAACTCCGCCTCGCACCGATATGGCAGAACGCCCGGGCGAGGTCCAGCCTGCAAGTTCATCCGGGACTCGTCTCGATATGGCATGTCGCCCGGTCGAGCTCCCGAGAACTCCGCCTCGCACCGATATGGCAGAACGCCCGGGCGAGGTCCAGTCTGCAAGTTCATCCGGGACTCGTCTCGTTATGGCATGTCGCCCGGTCGAGCTCCCGAGAACTCCGCCTCGCACCGATATGGCAGAACGCCCGGGCGAGGTCCAGTCTGCAAGTTCATCCGGGACTCGTCTCGATATGGCATGTCGCCCGGTCGAGCTCCCGAGAACTCCGCCTCGCACCGATATGGCAGAACGCCCGGGCGAGGTCCAGTCTGCAAGTTCATCCGGGACTCGTCTCGATATGGCATGTCGTCCGGTCGAGCTCCCAAGAACTCCGCCTCGCACCAATATGGCAGAACGCCCGGGCGAGGTCCAGTCTGCAAGTTCATCCGGGACTCGTCTCGATATGGCATGTCGCCCGGTCGAGCTCCCAAGAATTCTGCCTCGCACCGATATGGCAGAACGCCCGGGCGAGGTCCAGTCTGCAAGTTCATCCGGGACTCGTCTCGATATGGCATATCGCCCGGTCGAGCTCCCGAGAACTCCGCCTCGCACCGATATGGCAGAACGCCCGGGCGAGGTCCAGTCTGCAAGTTCATCCGGGACTCGTCTCGATATGGCATGTCGTCCGGTCGAGCTCCCAAGAACTCCGCCTCGCACCGATATGGCAGAACGCCCGGGCGAGGTCCAGCCTGCAAGTTCATCCGGGACTCGTCTCGATATGGCATGTCGCCCGGTCGAGCTCCAGAGAACTCCGCCTCGCACCGATATGGCAGAACGCCCGGGCGAGGTCCAGTCTGCAAGTTCATCCGGGACTCGTCTCGATATGGCATGTCGCCCGGTCGAGCTCCCGAGAACTCCGCCCGGGCGAGGTCCAGTCTGCAAGTTCATCCGGGACTCGTCTCGATATGGCATGTCGCCCGGTCGAGCTCCCAAGAATTCTGCCTCGCACCGATATGGCAGAACGCCCGGGCGAGGTCCAGTCTGCAAGTTCATCCGGGACTCGTCTCGATATGGCATATCGCCCGGTCGAGCTCCCGAGAACTCCGCCTCGCACCGATATGGCAGAACGCCCGGGCGAGGTCCAGTCTGCAAGTTCATCCGGGACTCGTCTCGATATGGCATGTCGTCCGGTCGAGCTCCCAAGAACTCCGCCTCGCACCGATATGGCAGAACGCCCGGGCGAGGTCCAGCCTGCAAGTTCATCCGGGACTCGTCTCGATATGGCATGTCGCCCGGTCGAGCTCCCGAGAACTCCGCCTCGCACCGATATGGCAGAACGCCCGGGCGAGGTCCAGTCTGCAAGTTCATCCGGGACTCGTCTCGATATGGCATGTCGCCCGGTCGAGCTCCCGAGAACTCCGCCTCGCACCGATATGGCAGAACGCCCGGGCGAGGTCCAGTCTGCAAGTTCATCCGGGACTAGTCTCGATATGGCATGTCGCCCGGTCGAGCTCCCGAGAACTCCGCCTCGCACCGATATGGCAGAACGCCCGGGCGAGGTCCAGTCTGCAAGTTCATCCGGGACTCGTCTCGATATGGCATGTCGTCCGGTCGAGCTCCCAAGAACTCCGCCTCGCACCGATATGGCAGAACGCCCGGGCGAGGTCCAGCCTGCAAGTTCATCCGGGACTCGTCTCGATATGGCATGTCGCCCGGTCGAGCTCCCGAGAACTCCGCCTCGCACCGATATGGCAGAACGCCCGGGCGAGGTCCAGTCTGCAAGTTCATCCGGGACTCGTCTCGATATGGCATATCGTCCGGTCGAGCTCCCAAGAACTCCGCCTCGCACCGATATGGCAGAACGCCCGGGCGAGGTACAGCCTGCAAGTTCATCCGGGACTCGTCTCGATATGGCATGTCGCCCGGTCGAGCTCCCGAGAACTCCGCCTCGCACCGATATGGCAGAACGCCCGGGCGAGGTCCAGTCTGCAAGTTCATCCGGGACTCGTCTCGATAAGGCATATCGTCCGGTCGAGCTCCCAAGAACTCCGCCTCGCACCGATATGGCAGAACGCCCGGGCGAGGTCCAGCCTGCAAGTTCATCCGGGACTCGTCTCGATATGGCATGTCGCCCGGTCGAGCTCCCGAGAACTCCGCCTCGCACCGATATGGCAGAACGCCCGGGCGAGGTCCAGTCTGCAAGTTCATCCGGGACTCGTCTCGTTATGGCATGTCGCCCGGTCGAGCTCCCGAGAACTCCGCCTCGCACCGATATGGCAGAACGCCCGGGCGAGGTCCAGTCTGCAAGTTCATCCGGGACTCGTCTCGATATGGCATATCGTCCGGTCGAACTCCCAAGAACTCCGCCTCGCACCGATATGGCAGAACGCCCGGGCGAGGTCCAGTCTGCAAGTTCATCCGGGACTAGTCTCGATATGGCATGTCGCCCGGTCGAGCTCCCGAGAACTCCGCCTCGCACCGATATGGCAGAACGCCCGGGCGAGGTCCAGTCTGCAAGTTCATCCGGGACTCGTCTCGATATGGCATGTCGTCCGGTCGAGCTCCCAAGAACTCCGCCTCGCACCGATATGGCAGAACGCCCGGGCGAGGTCCAGCCTGCAAGTTCATCCGGGACTCGTCTCGATATGGCATGTCGCCCGGTCGAGCTCCCGAGAACTCCGCCTCGCACCGATATGGCAGAACGCCCGGGCGAGGTCCAGTCTGCAAGTTCATCCGGGACTCGTCTCGATATGGCATATCGTCCGGTCGAGCTCCCAAGAACTCCGCCTCGCACCGATATGGCAGAACGCCCGGGCGAGGTACAGCCTGCAAGTTCATCCGGGACTCGTCTCGATATGGCATGTCGCCCGGTCGAGCTCCCGAGAACTCCGCCTCGCACCGATATGGCAGAACGCCCGGGCGAGGTCCAGTCTGCAAGTTCATCCGGGACTCGTCTCGATAAGGCATATCGTCCGGTCGAGCTCCCAAGAACTCCGCCTCGCACCGATATGGCAGAACGCCCGGGCGAGGTCCAGCCTGCAAGTTCATCCGGGACTCGTCTCGATATGGCATGTCGCCCGGTCGAGCTCCCGAGAACTCCGCCTCGCACCGATATGGCAGAACGCCCGGGCGAGGTCCAGTCTGCAAGTTCATCCGGGACTCGTCTCGTTATGGCATGTCGCCCGGTCGAGCTCCCGAGAACTCCGCCTCGCACCGATATGGCAGAACGCCCGGGCGAGGTCCAGTCTGCAAGTTCATCCGGGACTCGTCTCGATATGGCATGTCGCCCGGTCGAGCTCCCGAGAACTCCGCCTCGCACCGATATGGCAGAACGCCCGGGCGAGGTCCAGTCTGCAAGTTCATCCGGGACTCGTCTCGATATGGCATGTCGTCCGGTCGAGCTCCCAAGAACTCCGCCTCGCACCAATATGGCAGAACGCCCGGGCGAGGTCCAGTCTGCAAGTTCATCCGGGACTCGTCTCGATATGGCATGTCGCCCGGTCGAGCTCCCAAGAATTCTGCCTCGCACCGATATGGCAGAACGCCCGGGCGAGGTCCAGTCTGCAAGTTCATCCGGGACTCGTCTCGATATGGCATGTCGCCCGGTCGAGCTCCCGAGAACTCCGCCTCGCACCGATATGGCAGAACGCCCGGGCGAGGTCCAGTCTGCAAGTTCATCCGGGACTCGTCTCGATATGGCATGTCGTCCGGTCGAGCTCCCAAGAACTCCGCCTCGCACCGATATGGCAGAACGCCCGGGCGAGGTCCAGCCTGCAAGTTCATCCGGGACTCGTCTCGATATGGCATGTCGCCCGGTCGAGCTCCCGAGAACTCCGCCTCGCACCGATATGGCAGAACGCCCGGGCGAGGTCCAGTCTGCAAGTTCATCCGGGACTCGTCTCGTTATGGCATGTCGCCCGGTCGAGCTCCCGAGAACTCCGCCTCGCACCGATATGGCAGAACGCCCGGGCGAGGTCCAGTCTGCAAGTTCATCCGGGACTCGTCTCGATATGGCATGTCGCCCGGTCGAGCTCCCGAGAACTCCGCCTCGCACCGATATGGCAGAACGCCCGGGCGAGGTCCAGTCTGCAAGTTCATCCGGGACTCGTCTCGATATGGCATGTCGTCCGGTCGAGCTCCCAAGAACTCCGCCTCGCACCGATATGGCAGAACGCCCGGGCGAGGTCCAGCCTGCAAGTTCATCCGGGACTCGTCTCGATATGGCATGTCGCCCGGTCGAGCTCCCGAGAACTCCGCCTCGCACCGATATGGCAGAACGCCCGGGCGAGGTCCAGTCTGCAAGTTCATCCGGGACTCGTCTCGTTATGGCATGTCGCCCGGTCGAGCTCCCGAGAACTCCGCCTCGCACCGATATGGCAGAACGCCCGGGCGAGGTCCAGTCTGCAAGTTCATCCGGGACTCGTCTCGATATGGCATGTCGCCCGGTCGAGCTCCCGAGAACTCCGCCTCGCACCGATATGGCAGAACGCCCGGGCGAGGTCCAGTCTGCAAGTTCATCCGGGACTCGTCTCGATATGGCATGTCGTCCGGTCGAGCTCCCAAGAACTCCGCCTCGCACCAATATGGCAGAACGCCCGGGCGAGGTCCAGTCTGCAAGTTCATCCGGGACTCGTCTCGATATGGCATGTCGCCCGGTCGAGCTCCCAAGAATTCTGCATCGCACCGATATGGCAGAACGCCCGGGCGAGGTCCAGTCTGCAAGTTCATCCGGGACTCGTCTCGATATGGCATATCGCTCCGGTCGAGCTCCCGAGAACTCCGCCTCGCACCGATATGGCAGAACGCCCGGCGAGGTCCAGTCTGCAAGTTCATCCGGGACTCGTCTCGATATGGCATGTCGTCCGGTCGAGCTCCCAAGAACTCCGCCTCGCACCGATATGGCAGAACGCCCCGGGCGAGGTCCAGCCTGCAAGTTCATCCGGGACTCGTCTCGATATGGCATGTCGCCCGGTCGAGCTCCCGAGAACTCCGCCTCGCACCGATATGGCAGAACGCCCGGGCGAGGTCCAGTCTGCAAGTTCATCCGGGACTCGTCTCGATATGGCATGTCGCCCGGTCGAGCTCCCGAGAACTCCGCCCGGGGCGAGGTCCAGTCTGCAAGTTCATCCGGGACTCGTCTCGATATGGCATGTCGTCCGGTCGAGCTCCAAGAACTCCGCCTCGCACCAATATGGCAGAACGCCCGGGCGAGGTCCAGTCTGCAAGTTCATCCGGGACTCGTCTCGATATGGCATGTCGCCCGGTCGAGCTCCCGAGAACTCCGCCTCGCACCGATATGGCAGAACGCCCGGGCGAGGTCCAGCCTGCAAGTTCATCCGGGACTCGTCTCGATATGGCATGTCGCCCGGTCGAGCTCCCGAGAACTCCGCCTCGCACCGATATGGCAGAACGCCCGGGCGAGGTCCAGTCTGCAAGTTCATCCGGGACTCGTCTCGATA
>OY821758.1:42583519-42621019 GCA_963682095.1 Potentilla sterilis
GAACTCCGCCTCGCACCAATATGGCAGAACGCCCGGGCGAGGTCCAGTCTGCAAGTTCATCCGGGACTCGTCTCGATATGGCATGTCGCCCGGTCGAGCTCCCGAGAACTCCGCCTCGCACCGATATGGCAGAACGCCCGGGCGAGGTCCAGTCTGCAAGTTCATCCGGGACTCGTCTCGATATGGCATATCGTCCGGTCGAACTCCCAAGAACTCCGCCTCGCACCGATATGGCAGAACGCCCGGGCGAGGTCCAGTCTGCAAGTTCATCCGGGACTAGTCTCGATATGGCATGTCGCCCGGTCGAGCTCCCGAGAACTCCGCCTCGCACCGATATGGCAGAACGCCCGGGCGAGGTCCAGTCTGCAAGTTCATCCGGGACTCGTCTCGATATGGCATGTCGCCCGGTCGAGCTCCCGAGAACTCCGCCTCGCACCGATATGGCAGAACGCCCGGGCGAGGTCCAGCCTGCAAGTTCATCCGGGACTGGTCTCGATATGGCATGTCGCCCGGTCGAGCTCCCGAGAACTCCGCCTCGCACCGATATGGCAGAACGCCCGGGCGAGGTCCAGTCTGCAAGTTCATCCGGGACTCGTCTCGATATGGCATGTCGCCCGGTCGAGCTCCCGAGAACTCCGCCCGGGCGAGGTCCAGTCTGCAAGTTCATCCGGGACTCGTCTCGATATGGCATGTCGCCCGGTCGAGCTCCCGAGAACTCCGCCTCGCACCAATATGGCAGAACGCCCGGGCGAGGTCCAGTCTGCAAGTTCATCCGGGACTCGTCTCGATATGGCATGTCGCCCGGTCGAGCTCCCGAGAACTCCGCCTCGCACCGATATGGCAGAACGCCCGGGCGAGGTCCAGTCTGCAAGTTCATCCGGGACTCGTCTCGATATGGCATGTCGTCCGGTCGAGCTCCCAAGAACTCCGCCTCGCACCAATATGGCAGAACGCCCGGGCGAGGTCCAGTCTGCAAGTTCATCCGGGACTCGTCTCGATATGGCATGTCGCCCGGTCGAGCTCCCGAGAACTCCGCCTCGCACCGATATGGCAGAACGCCCGGGCGAGGTCCAGTCTGCAAGTTCATCCGGGACTCGTCTCGATATGGCATGTCGTCCGGTCGAGCTCCCAAGAACTCCGCCTCGCACCGATATGGCAGAACGCCCGGGCGAGGTCCAGCCTGCAAGTTCATCCGGGACTCGTCTCGATATGGCATGTCGCCCGGTCGAGCTCCCGAGAACTCCGCCCGGGCGAGGTCCAGTCTGCAAGTTCATCCGGGACTCGTCTCGATATGGCATGTCGCCCGGTCGAGCTCCCGAGAACTCCGCCCGGGCGAGGTCCAGTCTGCAAGTTCATCCGGGACTCGTCTCGATATGGCATGTCGCCCGGTCGAGCTCCCGAGAACTCCGACTCGCACCGATATGGCAGAACGCCCGGGCGAGGTCCAGTCTGCAAGTTCATCCGGGACTCGTCTCGATATGGCATGTCGTCCGGTCGAGCTCCCAAGAACTCCGCCTCGCACCGATATGGCAGAACGCCCGGGCGAGGTCCAGCCTGCAAGTTCATCCGGGACTCGTCTCGATATGGCATGTCGCCCGGTCGAGCTCCCGAGAACTCCGCCTCGCACCGATATGGCAGAACGCCCGGGCGAGGTCCAGTCTGCAAGTTCATCCGGGACTCGTCTCGATATGGCATGTCGCCCGGTCGAGCTCCCGAGAACTCCGCCCGGGCGAGGTCCAGTCTGCAAGTTCATCCGGGACTCGTCTCGATATGGCATGTCGCCCGGTCGAGCTCCCGAGAACTCCGCCTCGCACCAATATGGCAGAACGCCCGGGCGAGGTCCAGTCTGCAAGTTCATCCGGGACTCGTCTCGATATGGCATGTCGCCCGGTCGAGCTCCCGAGAACTCCGCCTCGCACCGATATGGCAGAACGCCCGGGCGAGGTCCAGTCTGCAAGTTCATCCGGGACTCGTCTCGATATGGCATGTCGTCCGGTCGAGCTCCCAAGAACTCCGCCTCGCACCAATATGGCAGAACGCCCGGGCGAGGTCCAGTCTGCAAGTTCATCCGGGACTCGTCTCGATATGGCATGTCGCCCGGTCGAGCTCCCGAGAACTCCGCCTCGCACCGATATGGCAGAACGCCCGGGCGAGGTCCAGTCTGCAAGTTCATCCGGGACTCGTCTCGATATGGCATGTCGTCCGGTCGAGCTCCCAAGAACTCCGCCTCGCACCGATATGGCAGAACGCCCGGGCGAGGTCCAGCCTGCAAGTTCATCCGGGACTCGTCTCGATATGGCATGTCGCCCGGTCGAGCTCCCGAGAACTCCGCCCGGGCGAGGTCCAGTCTGCAAGTTCATCCGGGACTCGTCTCGATATGGCATGTCGCCCGGTCGAGCTCCCGAGAACTCCGCCCGGGCGAGGTCCAGTCTGCAAGTTCATCCGGGACTCGTCTCGATATGGCATGTCGCCCGGTCGAGCTCCCGAGAACTCCGACTCGCACCGATATGGCAGAACGCCCGGGCGAGGTCCAGTCTGCAAGTTCATCCGGGACTCGTCTCGATATGGCATGTCGTCCGGTCGAGCTCCCAAGAACTCCGCCTCGCACCGATATGGCAGAACGCCCGGGCGAGGTCCAGCCTGCAAGTTCATCCGGGACTCGTCTCGATATGGCATGTCGCCCGGTCGAGCTCCCGAGAACTCCGCCTCGCACCGATATGGCAGAACGCCCGGGCGAGGTCCAGTCTGCAAGTTCATCCGGGACTCGTCTCGATATGGCATGTCGCCCGGTCGAGCTCCCGAGAACTCCGCCCGGGCGAGGTCCAGTCTGCAAGTTCATCCGGGACTCGTCTCGATATGGCATGTCGCCCGGTCGAGCTCCCGAGAACTCCGCCTCGCACCAATATGGCAGAACGCCCGGGCGAGGTCCAGTCTGCAAGTTCATCCGGGACTCGTCTCGATATGGCATGTCGCCCGGTCGAGCTCCCGAGAACTCCGCCTCGCACCGATATGGCAGAACGCCCGGGCGAGGTCCAGTCTGCAAGTTCATCCGGGACTCGTCTCGATATGGCATGTCGCCCGGTCGAGCTCCCGAGAACTCCGCCTCGCACCAATATGGCAGAACGCCCGGGCGAGGTCCAGTCTGCAAGTTCATCCGGGACTCGTCTCGATATGGCATGTCGCCCGGTCGAGCTCCCGAGAACTCCGCCTCGCACCGATATGGCAGAACGCCCGGGCGAGGTCCAGTCTGCAAGTTCATCCGGGACTCGTCTCGATATGGCATGTCGCCCGGTCGAGCTCCCGAGAACTCCGCCCGGGCGAGGTCCAGTCTGCAAGTTCATCCGGGACTCGTCTCGATATGGCATGTCGCCCGGTCGAGCTCCCGAGAACTCCGCCTCGCACCGATATGGCAGAACGCCCGGGCGAGGTCCAGTCTGCAAGTTCATCCGGGACTCGTCTCGATATGGCATGTCTTCCGGTCGAGCTCCCAAGAACTCCGCCTCGCACCGATATGGCAGAACGCCTGGGCGAGGTCCAGCCTGCAAGTTCATCCGGGACTCGTCTCGATATGGCATGTCGCCCGGTCGAGCTCCCGAGAACTCCGCCTCGCACCGATATGGCAGAACGCCCGGGCGAGGTCCAGTCTGCAAGTTCATCCGTGACTCGTCTCGATATGGCATGTCGCCCGGTCGAGCTCCCGAGAACTCCGCCTCGCACCGATATGGCAGAACGCCCGGGCGAGGTCCAGTCTGCAAGTTCATCCGGGACTCGTCTCGATATGGCATGTCGCCCGGTCGAGCTCCCGAGAACTCCGCCCGGGCGAGGTCCAGTCTGCAAGTTCATCCGGGACTCGTCTCGATATGGCATGTCGCCCGGTCGAGCTCCCGAGAACTCCGCCTCGCACCAATATGGCAGAACGCCCGGGCGAGGTCCAGTCTGCAAGTTCATCCGGGACTCGTCTCGATATGGCATGTCGCCCGGTCGAGCTCCCGAGAACTCCGCCTCGCACCGATATGGCAGAACGCCCGGGCGAGGTCCAGTCTGCAAGTTCATCCGGGACTCGTCTCGATATGGCATGTCGTCCGGTCGAGCTCCCAAGAACTCCGCCTCGCACCAATATGGCAGAACGCCCGGGCGAGGTCCAGTCTGCAAGTTCATCCGGGACTCGTCTCGATATGGCATGTCGCCCGGTCGAGCTCCCGAGAACTCCGCCTCGCACCGATATGGCAGAACGCCCGGGCGAGGTCCAGTCTGCAAGTTCATCCGGGACTCGTCTCGATATGGCATGTCGTCCGGTCGAGCTCCCAAGAACTCCGCCTCGCACCGATATGGCAGAACGCCCGGGCGAGGTCCAGCCTGCAAGTTCATCCGGGACTCGTCTCGATATGGCATGTCGCCCGGTCGAGCTCCCGAGAACTCCGCCCGGGCGAGGTCCAGTCTGCAAGTTCATCCGGGACTCGTCTCGATATGGCATGTCGCCCGGTCGAGCTCCCGAGAACTCCGCCCGGGCGAGGTCCAGTCTGCAAGTTCATCCGGGACTCGTCTCGATATGGCATGTCGCCCGGTCGAGCTCCCGAGAACTCCGACTCGCACCGATATGGCAGAACGCCCGGGCGAGGTCCAGTCTGCAAGTTCATCCGGGACTCGTCTCGATATGGCATGTCGTCCGGTCGAGCTCCCAAGAACTCCGCCTCGCACCGATATGGCAGAACGCCCGGGCGAGGTCCAGCCTGCAAGTTCATCCGGGACTCGTCTCGATATGGCATGTCGCCCGGTCGAGCTCCCGAGAACTCCGCCTCGCACCGATATGGCAGAACGCCCGGGCGAGGTCCAGTCTGCAAGTTCATCCGGGACTCGTCTCGATATGGCATGTCGCCCGGTCGAGCTCCCGAGAACTCCGCCCGGGCGAGGTCCAGTCTGCAAGTTCATCCGGGACTCGTCTCGATATGGCATGTCGCCCGGTCGAGCTCCCGAGAACTCCGCCTCGCACCAATATGGCAGAACGCCCGGGCGAGGTCCAGTCTGCAAGTTCATCCGGGACTCGTCTCGATATGGCATGTCGCCCGGTCGAGCTCCCGAGAACTCCGCCTCGCACCGATATGGCAGAACGCCCGGGCGAGGTCCAGTCTGCAAGTTCATCCGGGACTCGTCTCGATATGGCATGTCGTCCGGTCGAGCTCCCAAGAACTCCGCCTCGCACCAATATGGCAGAACGCCCGGGCGAGGTCCAGTCTGCAAGTTCATCCGGGACTCGTCTCGATATGGCATGTCGCCCGGTCGAGCTCCCGAGAACTCCGCCTCGCACCGATATGGCAGAACGCCCGGGCGAGGTCCAGTCTGCAAGTTCATCCGGGACTCGTCTCGATATGGCATGTCGTCCGGTCGAGCTCCCAAGAACTCCGCCTCGCACCGATATGGCAGAACGCCCGGGCGAGGTCCAGCCTGCAAGTTCATCCGGGACTCGTCTCGATATGGCATGTCGCCCGGTCGAGCTCCCGAGAACTCCGCCCGGGCGAGGTCCAGTCTGCAAGTTCATCCGGGACTCGTCTCGATATGGCATGTCGCCCGGTCGAGCTCCCGAGAACTCCGCCCGGGCGAGGTCCAGTCTGCAAGTTCATCCGGGACTCGTCTCGATATGGCATGTCGCCCGGTCGAGCTCCCGAGAACTCCGACTCGCACCGATATGGCAGAACGCCCGGGCGAGGTCCAGTCTGCAAGTTCATCCGGGACTCGTCTCGATATGGCATGTCGTCCGGTCGAGCTCCCAAGAACTCCGCCTCGCACCGATATGGCAGAACGCCCGGGCGAGGTCCAGCCTGCAAGTTCATCCGGGACTCGTCTCGATATGGCATGTCGCCCGGTCGAGCTCCCGAGAACTCCGCCTCGCACCGATATGGCAGAACGCCCGGGCGAGGTCCAGTCTGCAAGTTCATCCGGGACTCGTCTCGATATGGCATGTCGCCCGGTCGAGCTCCCGAGAACTCCGCCCGGGCGAGGTCCAGTCTGCAAGTTCATCCGGGACTCGTCTCGATATGGCATGTCGCCCGGTCGAGCTCCCGAGAACTCCGCCTCGCACCAATATGGCAGAACGCCCGGGCGAGGTCCAGTCTGCAAGTTCATCCGGGACTCGTCTCGATATGGCATGTCGCCCGGTCGAGCTCCCGAGAACTCCGCCTCGCACCGATATGGCAGAACGCCCGGGCGAGGTCCAGTCTGCAAGTTCATCCGGGACTCGTCTCGATATGGCATGTCGCCCGGTCGAGCTCCCGAGAACTCCGCCTCGCACCAATATGGCAGAACGCCCGGGCGAGGTCCAGTCTGCAAGTTCATCCGGGACTCGTCTCGATATGGCATGTCGCCCGGTCGAGCTCCCGAGAACTCCGCCTCGCACCGATATGGCAGAACGCCCGGGCGAGGTCCAGTCTGCAAGTTCATCCGGGACTCGTCTCGATATGGCATGTCGCCCGGTCGAGCTCCCGAGAACTCCGCCCGGGCGAGGTCCAGTCTGCAAGTTCATCCGGGACTCGTCTCGATATGGCATGTCGCCCGGTCGAGCTCCCGAGAACTCCGCCTCGCACCGATATGGCAGAACGCCCGGGCGAGGTCCAGTCTGCAAGTTCATCCGGGACTCGTCTCGATATGGCATGTCTTCCGGTCGAGCTCCCAAGA
Source organism: Potentilla sterilis (assembly GCA_963682095.1). Taxonomy (NCBI): domain Eukaryota; kingdom Viridiplantae; phylum Streptophyta; class Magnoliopsida; order Rosales; family Rosaceae; genus Potentilla; species Potentilla sterilis. The sequence goes on from OY821758.1 coordinate 42,590,189, forward strand.
ACTCCGCCTCGCACCGATATGGCAGAACGCCTGGGCGAGGTCCAGCCTGCAAGTTCATCCGGGACTCGTCTCGATATGGCATGTCGCCCGGTCGAGCTCCCGAGAACTCCGCCTCGCACCGATATGGCAGAACGCCCGGGCGAGGTCCAGTCTGCAAGTTCATCCGTGACTCGTCTCGATATGGCATGTCGCCCGGTCGAGCTCCCGAGAACTCCGCCTCGCACCGATATGGCAGAACGCCCGGGCGAGGTCCAGTCTGAAAGTTCATCCGGGACTCGTCTCGATATAGCATGTCGTCCGGTCGAGCTCCCAAGAACTCCGCCTCGCACCAATATGGCAGAACGCCCGGGCGAGGTCCAGTCTGCAAGTTCATCCGGGACTCGTCTCGATATGGCATGTCGCCCGGTCGAGCTCCCAAGAACTCTGCCTCGCACCGATATGGCAGAACGCCCGGGCGAGGTCCAGTCTGCAAGTTCATCCGGGACTCGTCTCGATATGGCATGTCGTCCGGTCGAGCTCCCAAGAACTCCGCCTCGCACCGATATGGCAGAACGCCCGGGCGAGGTCCAGCCTGCAAGTTCATCCGGGACTCGTCTCGATATGGCATGTCGCCCGGTCGAGCTCCCGAGAACTCCGCCTCGCACCGATATGGCAGAACGCCCGGGCGAGGTCCAGTCTGCAAGTTCATCCGGGACTCGTCTCGATATGGCATGTCGCCCGGTCGAGCTCCCGAGAACTCCGCCCGGGCGAGGTCCAGTCTGCAAGTTCATCCGGGACTCGTCTCGATATGGCATGTCGCCCGGTCGAGCTCCCAAGAACTCTGCCTCGCACCGATATGGCAGAACGCCCGGGCGAGGTCCAGTCTGCAAGTTCATCCGGGACTCGTCTCGATATGGCATGTCGCCCGGTCGAGCTCCCGAGAACTCCGCCTCGCACCGATATGGCAGAACGCCCGGGCGAGGTCCAGTCTGCAAGTTCATCCGGGACTCGTCTCGATATGGCATATCGTCCGGTCGAGCTCCCAAGAACTCCGCCTCGCACCGATATGGCAGAACGCCCGGGCGAGGTCCAGCCTGCAAGTTCATCCGGGACTGGTCTCGATATGGCATGTCGCCCGGTCGAGCTCCCGAGAACTCCGCCTCGCACCGATATGGCAGAACGCCCGGGCGAGGTCCAGTCTGCAAGTTCATCCGGGACTCGTCTCGATATGGCATATCGTCCGGTCGAGCTCCCAAGAACTCCGCCTCGCACCGATATGGCAGAACGCCCGGGCGAGGTCCAGCCTGCAAGTTCATCCGGGACTCGTCTCGATATGGCATGTCGCCCGGTCGAGCTCCCGAGAACTCCGCCTCGCACCGATATGGCAGAACGCCCGGGCGAGGTCCAGTCTGCAAGTTCATCCGGGACTCGTCTCGATATGGCATGTCGCCCGGTCGAGCTCCCGAGAACTCCGCCTCGCACCAATATGGCAGAACGCCCGGGCGAGGTCCAGTCTGCAAGTTCATCCGGGACTCGTCTCGATATGGCATGTCGCCCGGTCGAGCTCCCGAGAACTCCGCCTCGCACCAATATGGCAGAACGCCCGGGCGAGGTCCAGTCTGCAAGTTCATCCGGGACTCGTCTCGATATGGCATGTCGCCCGGTCGAGCTCCCGAGAACTCCGCCTCGCACCGATATGGCAGAACGCCCGGGCGAGGTCCAGTCTGCAAGTTCATCCGGGACTCGTCTCGATATGGCATGTCGCCCGGTCGAGCTCCCAAGAACTCTGCCTCGCACCGATATGGCAGAACGCCCGGGCGAGGTCCAGTCTGCAAGTTCATCCGGGACTCGTCTCGATATGGCATGTCGCCCGGTCGAGCTCCCGAGAACTCCGCCTCGCACCGATATGGCAGAACGCCCGGGCGAGGTCCAGTCTGCAAGTTCATCCGGGACTCGTCTCGATATGGCATGTCGTCCGGTCGAGCTCCCAAGAACTCCGCCTCGCACCTATATGGCAGAACGCCCGGGCGAGGTCCAGTCTGCAAGTTCATCCGGGACTCGTCTCGATATGGCATGTCGCCCGGTCGAGCTCCCGAGAACTCCGCCTCGCACCGATATGGCAGAACGCCCGGGCGAGGTCCAGTCTGCAAGTTCATCCGGGACTCGTCTCGATATGGCATGTCGTCCGGTCGAGCTCCCCAGAACTCCGCCTCGCACCGATATGGCAGAACGCCCGGGCGAGGTCCAGCCTGCAAGTTCATCCGGGACTCGTCTCGATATGGCATGTCGCCCGGTCGAGCTCCCGAGAACTCCGCCTCGCACCGATATGGCAGAACGCCCGGGCGAGGTCCAGTCTGCAAGTTCATCCGGGACTCGTCTCGATATGGCATGTCGCCCGGTCGAGCTCCCGAGAACTCCGCCCGGGCGAGGTCCAGTCTGCAAGTTCATCCGGGACTCGTCTCGATATGGCATGTCGCCCGGTCGAGCTCCCGAGAACTCCGCCTCGCACCAATATGGCAGAACGCCCGGGCGAGGTCCAGTCTGCAAGTTCATCCGGGACTCGTCTCGATATGGCATGTCGCCCGGTCGAGCTCCCGAGAACTCCGCCTCGCACCGATATGGTAGAACGCCCGGGCGAGGTCCAGTCTGCAAGTTCATCCGGGACTCGTCTCGATATGGCATGTCGTCCGGTCGAGCTCCCAAGAACTCCGCCTCGCACCAATATGGCAGAACGCCCGGGCGAGGTCCAGTCTGCAAGTTCATCCGGGACTCGTCTCGATATGGCATGTCGCCCGGTCGAGCTCCCGAGAACTCCGCCTCGCACCGATATGGCAGAACGCCCGGGCGAGGTCCAGTCTGCAAGTTCATCCGGGACTCGTCTCGATATGGCATGTCGTCCGGTCGAGCTCCCAAGAACTCCGCCTCGCACCGATATGGCAGAACGCCCGGGCGAGGTCCAGCCTGCAAGTTCATCCGGGACTCGTCTCGATATGGCATGTCGCCCGGTCGAGCTCCCGAGAACTCCGCCTCGCACCGATATGGCAGAACGCCCGGGCGAGGTCCAGTCTGCAAGTTCATCCGGGACTCGTCTCGATATGGCATGTCGCCCGGTCGAGCTCCCGAGAACTCCGCCTCGCACCAATATGGCAGAACGCCCGGGCGAGGTCCAGTCTGCAAGTTCATCCGGGACTCGTCTCGATATGGCATGTCGCCCGGTCGAGCTCCCGAGAACTCCGCCTCGCACCAATATGGCAGAACGCCCGCGCGAGGTCCAGTCTGCAAGTTCATCCGGGACTCGTCTCGATATGGCATATCGTCCGGTCGAGCTCCCAAGAACTCCGCCTCGCACCGATATGGCAGAACGCCTGGGCGAGGTCCAGCCTGCAAGTTCATCCGGGACTCGTCTCGATATGGCATGTCGCCCGGTCGAGCTCCCGAGAACTCCGCCTCGCACCGATATGGCAGAACGCCCGGGCGAGGTCCAGTCTGCAAGTTCATCCGGGACTCGTCTCGATATGGCATGTCGCCCGGTCGAGCTCCCGAGAACTCCGCCTCGCACCGATATGGCAGAACGCCCGGGCGAGGTCCAGTCTGCAAGTTCATCCGGGACTCGTCTCGATATGGCATGTCGCCCGGTCGAGCTCCCAAGAACTCTGCCTCGCACCGATATGGCAGAACGCCCGGGCGAGGTCCAGTCTGCAAGTTCATCCGGGACTCGTCTCGATATGGCATGTCGCCCGGTCGAGCTCCCGAGAACTCCGCCTCGCACCGATATGGCAGAACGCCCGGGCGAGGTCCAGTCTGCAAGTTCATCCGGGACTCGTCTCGATATGGCATGTCGTCCGGTCGAGCTCCCAAGAACTCCGCCTCGCACCTATATGGCAGAACGCCCGGGCGAGGTCCAGTCTGCAAGTTCATCCGGGACTCGTCTCGATATGGCATGTCGCCCGGTCGAGCTCCCGAGAACTCCGCCTCGCACCGATATGGCAGAACGCCCGGGCGAGGTCCAGTCTGCAAGTTCATCCGGGACTCGTCTCGATATGGCATGTCGCCCGGTCGAGCTCCCGAGAACTCCGCCTCGCACCAATATGGCAGAACGCCCGGGCGAGGTCCAGTCTGCAAGTTCATCCGGGACTCGTCTCGATATGGCATGTCGCCCGGTCGAGCTCCCGAGAACTCCGCCTCGCACCGATATGGCAGAACGCCCGGGCGAGGTCCAGTCTGAAAGTTCATCCGGGACTCGTCTCGATATAGCATGTCGTCCGGTCGAGCTCCCAAGAACTCCGCCTCGCACCAATATGGCAGAACGCCCGGGCGAGGTCCAGTCTGCAAGTTCATCCGGGACTCGTCTCGATATGGCATGTCGCCCGGTCGAGCTCCCAAGAACTCTGCCTCGCACCGATATGGCAGAACGCCCGGGCGAGGTCCAGTCTGCAAGTTCATCCGGGACTCGTCTCGATATGGCATGTCGCCCGGTCGAGCTCCCGAGAACTCCGCCCGGGCGAGGTCCAGTCTGCAAGTTCATCCGGGACTCGTCTCGATATGGCATGTCGCCCGGTCGAGCTCCCGAGAACTCCGCCTCGCACCAATATGGCAGAACGCCCGGGCGAGGTCCAGTCTGCAAGTTCATCCGGGACTCGTCTCGATATGGCATGTCGCCCGGTCGAGCTCCCGAGAACTCCGCCTCGCACCGATATGGTAGAACGCCCGGGCGAGGTCCAGTCTGCAAGTTCATCCGGGACTCGTCTCGATATGGCATGTCGTCCGGTCGAGCTCCCAAGAACTCCGCCTCGCACCAATATGGCAGAACGCCCGGGCGAGGTCCAGTCTGCAAGTTCATCCGGGACTCGTCTCGATATGGCATGTCGCCCGGTCGAGCTCCCGAGAACTCCGCCTCGCACCGATATGGCAGAACGCCCGGGCGAGGTCCAGTCTGCAAGTTCATCCGGGACTCGTCTCGATATGGCATGTCGTCCGGTCGAGCTCCCAAGAACTCCGCCTCGCACCGATATGGCAGAACGCCCGGGCGAGGTCCAGCCTGCAAGTTCATCCGGGACTCGTCTCGATATGGCATGTCGCCCGGTCGAGCTCCCGAGAACTCCGCCTCGCACCGATATGGCAGAACGCCCGGGCGAGGTCCAGTCTGCAAGTTCATCCGGGACTCGTCTCGATATGGCATGTCGCCCGGTCGAGCTCCCGAGAACTCCGCCCGGGCGAGGTCCAGTCTGCAAGTTCATCCGGGACTCGTCTCGATATGGCATGTCGCCCGGTCGAGCTCCCGAGAACTCCGCCTCGCACCGATATGGCAGAACGCCCGGGCGAGGTCCAGTCTGCAAGTTCATCCGGGACTCGTCTCGATATGGCATGTCGCCCGGTCGAGCTCCCGAGAACTCCGCCTCGCACCGATATGGCAGAACGCCCGGGCGAGGTCCAGTCTGCAAGTTCATCCGGGACTCGTCTCGATATGGCATGTCGTCCGGTCGAGCTCCCAAGAACTCCGCCTCGCACCTATATGGCAGAACGCCCGGGCGAGGTCCAGTCTGCAAGTTCATCCGGGACTCGTCTCGATATGGCATGTCGCCCGGTCGAGCTCCCGAGAACTCCGCCTCGCACCGATATGGCAGAACGCCCGGGCGAGGTCCAGTCTGCAAGTTCATCCGGGACTCGTCTCGATATGGCATGTCGCCCGGTCGAGCTCCCGAGAACTCCGCCTCGCACCAATATGGCAGAACGCCCGGGCGAGGTCCAGTCTGCAAGTTCATCCGGGACTCGTCTCGATATGGCATGTCGCCCGGTCGAGCTCCCGAGAACTCCGCCTCGCACCGATATGGCAGAACGCCCGGGCGAGGTCCAGTCTGAAAGTTCATCCGGGACTCGTCTCGATATAGCATGTCGTCCGGTCGAGCTCCCAAGAACTCCGCCTCGCACCAATATGGCAGAACGCCCGGGCGAGGTCCAGTCTGCAAGTTCATCCGGGACTCGTCTCGATATGGCATGTCGCCCGGTCGAGCTCCCAAGAACTCTGCCTCGCACCGATATGGCAGAACGCCCGGGCGAGGTCCAGTCTGCAAGTTCATCCGGGACTCGTCTCGATATGGCATGTCGCCCGGTCGAGCTCCCGAGAACTCCGCCCGGGCGAGGTCCAGTCTGCAAGTTCATCCGGGACTCGTCTCGATATGGCATGTCGCCCGGTCGAGCTCCCGAGAACTCCGCCTCGCACCAATATGGCAGAACGCCCGGGCGAGGTCCAGTCTGCAAGTTCATCCGGGACTCGTCTCGATATGGCATGTCGCCCGGTCGAGCTCCCGAGAACTCCGCCTCGCACCGATATGGTAGAACGCCCGGGCGAGGTCCAGTCTGCAAGTTCATCCGGGACTCGTCTCGATATGGCATGTCGTCCGGTCGAGCTCCCAAGAACTCCGCCTCGCACCAATATGGCAGAACGCCCGGGCGAGGTCCAGTCTGCAAGTTCATCCGGGACTCGTCTCGATATGGCATGTCGCCCGGTCGAGCTCCCGAGAACTCCGCCTCGCACCGATATGGCAGAACGCCCGGGCGAGGTCCAGTCTGCAAGTTCATCCGGGACTCGTCTCGATATGGCATGTCGTCCGGTCGAGCTCCCAAGAACTCCGCCTCGCACCGATATGGCAGAACGCCCGGGCGAGGTCCAGCCTGCAAGTTCATCCGGGACTCGTCTCGATATGGCATGTCGCCCGGTCGAGCTCCCGAGAACTCCGCCTCGCACCGATATGGCAGAACGCCCGGGCGAGGTCCAGTCTGCAAGTTCATCCGGGACTCGTCTCGATATGGCATGTCGCCCGGTCGAGCTCCCGAGAACTCCGCCCGGGCGAGGTCCAGTCTGCAAGTTCATCCGGGACTCGTCTCGATATGGCATGTCGCCCGGTCGAGCTCCCGAGAACTCCGCCTCGCACCGATATGGCAGAACGCCCGGGCGAGGTCCAGTCTGCAAGTTCATCCGGGACTCGTCTCGATATGGCATGTCGTCCGGTCGAGCTCCCAAGAACTCCGCCTCGCACCGATATGGCAGAACGCCCGGGCGAGGTCCAGCCTGCAAGTTCATCCGGGACTCGTCTCGATATGGCATGTCGCCCGGTCGAGCTCCCGAGAACTCCGCCTCGCACCGATATGGCAGAACGCCCGGGCGAGGTCCAGTCTGCAAGTTCATCCGGGACTCGTCTCGATATGGCATGTCGTCCGGTCGAGCTCCCAAGAACTCCGCCTCGCACCAATATGGCAGAACGCCCGGGCGAGGTCCAGTCTGCAAGTTCATCCGGGACTCGTCTCGATATGGCATGTCGCCCGGTCGAGCTCCCGAGAACTCCGCCTCGCACCGATATGGCAGAACGCCCGGGCGAGGTCCAGTCTGCAAGTTCATCCGGGACTCGTCTCGATATGGCATGTCGTCCGGTCGAGCTCCCAAGAACTCCGCCTCGCACCGATATGGCAGAACGCCCGGGCGAGGTCCAGCCTGCAAGTTCATCCGGGACTCGTCTCGATATGGCATGTCGCCCGGTCGAGCTCCCGAGAACTCCGCCTCGCACCGATATGGCAGAACGCCCGGGCGAGGTCCAGTCTGCAAGTTCATCCGGGACTCGTCTCGATATGGCATGTCGCCCGGTCGACCTCCCGAGAACTCCGCCCGGGCGAGGTCCAGTCTGCAAGTTCATCCGGGACTCGTCTCGATATGGCATGTCGCCCGGTCGAGCTCCCGAGAACTCCGCCTCGCACCGATATGGCAGAACGCCCGGGCGAGGTCCAGTCTGCAAGTTCATCCGGGACTCGTCTCGATATGGCATGTCGTCCGGTCGAGCTCCCAAGAACTCCGCCTCGCACCGATATGGCAGAACGCCCGGGCGAGGTCCAGCCTGCAAGTTCATCCGGGACTCGTCTCGATATGGCATGTCGCCCGGTCGAGCTCCCGAGAACTCCGCCTCGCACCGATATGGCAGAACGCCCGGGCGAGGTCCAGTCTGCAAGTTCATCCGGGACTCGTCTCGATATGGCATGTCGCCCGGTCGAGCTCCCGAGAACTCCGCCTCGCACCGATATGGCAGAACGCCCGGTCCAGGTCCAGTCTGCAAGTTCATCCGGGACTCGTCTCGATATGCCATGTCGCCCGGTCGAGCTCCCGAGAACTCCGCCTCGCACCGATATGGCAGAACGCCCGGGCGAGGTCCAGTCTGCAAGTTCATCCGGGACTCGTCTCGATATGGCATGTCGTCTGGTCGAGCTCCCAAGAACTCCGCCTCGCACCGATATGGCAGAACGCCCGGGCGAGGTCCAGCCTGCAAGTTCATCCGGGACTCGTCTCGATATGGCATGTCGCCCGGTCGAGCTCCCGAGAACTCCGCCTCGCACCGATATGGCAGAACGCCCGGGCGAGGTCCAGTCTGCAAGTTCATCCGGGACTCGTCTCGATATGGCATGTCGCCCGGTCGAGCTCCCGAGAACTCCGCCCGGGCGAGGTCCAGTCTGCAAGTTCATCCGGGACTCGTCTCGATATGGCATGTCGCCCGGTCGAGCTCCCAAGAACTCCGCCTCGCACCGATATGGCAGAACGCCCGGGCGAGGTCCAGTCTGCAAGTTCATCCGGGACTCGTCTCGATATGGCATGTCGTCCGGTCGAGCTCCCCAGAACTCCGCCTCGCACCGATATGGCAGAACGCCCGGGCGAGGTCCAGCCTGCAAGTTCATCCGGGACTCGTCTCGATATGGCATGTCGCCCGGTCGAGCTCCCGAGAACTCCGCCTCGCACCGATATAGCAGAACGCCCGGGCGAGGTCCAGTCTGCAAGTTCATCCGGGACTCGTCTCGATATGGCATGTCGTCCGGTCGAGCTCCCAAGAACTCCGCCTCGCACCAATATGGCAGAACGCCCGGGCGAGGTCCAGTCTGCAAGTTCATCCGGGACTCGTCTCGATATGGCATGTCGCCCGGTCGAGCTCCCGAGAACTCCGCCTCGCACCGATATGGCAGAACGCCCGGGCGAGGTCCAGCCTGCAAGTTCATCCGGGACACGTCTCGATATGGCATGTCGCCCGGTCGAGCTCCCGAGAACTCCGCCTCGCACCGATATGGCAGAACGCCCGGGCGAGGTCCAGTCTGCAAGTTCATCCGGGACTCGTCTCGATATGGCATGTCGCCCGGTCGAGCTCCCGAGAACTCCGCCTCGCACCGATATGGCAGAACGCCCGGGCGAGGTCCAGTCTGCAAGTTCATCCGGGACTCGTCTCGATATGGCATGTCGTCCGGTCGAGCTCCCCAGAACTCCGCCTCGCACCGATATGGCAGAACGCCCGGGCAAGGTCCAGCCTGCAAGTTCATCCGGGACTCGTCTCGATATGGCATGTCGCCCGGTCGAGCTCCCGAGAACTCCGCCTCGCACCGATATGGCAGAACGCCCGGGCAAGGTCCAGTCTGCAAGTTCATCCGGGACTCGTCTCGATATGGCATGTCGCCCGGTCGAGCTCCCGAGAACTCCGCCTCGCACCGATATGGCAGAACGCCCGGGCGAGGTCCAGTCTGCAAGTTCATCCGGGACTCGTCTCGATATGGCATGTCGCCCGGTCGAGCTCCCGAGAACTCCGCCTCGCACCGATATGGCAGAACGCCCGGGCGAGGTCCAGTCTGCAAGTTCATCCGGGACTCGTCTCGATATGGCATGTCGCCCGGTCGAGCTCCCGAGAACTCCGCCTCGCACCGATATGGCAGAACGCCCGGGCAAGGTCCAGTCTGCAAGTTCATCCGGGACTCGTCTCGATATGGCATGTCGCCCGGTCGAGCTCCCGAGAACTCCGCCTCGCACCGATATGGCAGAACGCCCGGGCGAGGTCCAGTCTGCAAGTTCATCCGGGACTCGTCTCGATATGGCATGTCGCCCGGTCGAGCTCCCAAGAACTCCGCCTCTCACCGATATGGCAGAACGCCCGGGCGAGGTCCAGCCGGCAAGTTCATCCGGGACTCGTCTCGATATGGCATGTCGCCCGGTCGAGCTCCCGAGAACTCCGCCTCGCACCGATATGGCAGAACGCCCGGGCGAGGTCCAGTCTGCAAGTTCATCCGGGACTCGTCTCGATATGGCATGTCGCCCGGTCGAGCTCCCGAGAACTCCGCCTCGCACCGATATGGCAGAACGCCCGGGCGAGGTCCAGTCTGCAAGTTCATCCGGGACTCGTCTCGATATGGCATGTCGCCCGGTCGAGCTCCCGAGAACTCCGCCTCGCACCGATATGGCAGAACGCCCGGGCGAGGTCCAGTCTGCAAGTTCATCCGGGACTCGTCTCGATATGGCATGTCGTCCGGTCGAGCTCCCAAGAACTCCGCCTCGCACCAATATGGCAGAACGCCCGGGCGAGGTCCAGTCTGCAAGTTCATCCGGGACTCGTCTCGATATGGCATGTCGCCCGGTCGAGCTCCCGAGAACTCCGCCTCGCACCGATATGGCAGAACGCCCGGGCGAGGTCCAGCCTGCAAGTTCATCCGGGACTCGTCTCGATATGGCATGTCGCCCGGTCGAGCTCCCGAGAACTCCGCCTCGCACCGATATGGCAGAACGCCCGGGCAAGGTCCAGTCTGCAAGTTCATCCGGGACTCGTCTCGATATGGCATGTCGCCCGGTCGAGCTCCCGAGAACTCCGCCTCGCACCGATATGGCAGAACGCCCGGGCGAGGTCCAGCCTGCAAGTTCATCCGGGACTCGTCTCGATATGGCATGTCGCCCGGTCGAGCTCCCGAGAACTCCGCCTCGCACCGATATGGCAGAACGCCCGGGCGAGGTCCAGTCTGCAAGTTCATCCGGGACTCGTCTCGATATGGCATGTCGTCCGGTCGAGCTCCCAAGAACTCCGCCTCGCACCGATATGGCAGAACGCCCGGGCGAGGTCCAGCCTGCAAGTTCATCCGGGACACGTCTCGATATGGCATGTCGCCCGGTCGAGCTCCCGAGAACTCCGCCTCGCACCGATATGGCAGAACGCCCGGGCGAGGTCCAGTCTGCAAGTTCATCCGGGACTCGTCTCGATATGGTATGTCGCCCGGTCGAGCTCCCGAGAACTCCGCCTCGCACCGATATGGCAGAACGCCCGGGCAAGGTCCAGTCTGCAAGTTCATCCGGGACTCGTCTCGATATGGCATGTCGCCCGGTCGAGCTCCCGAGAACTCCGCCTCGCACCGATATGGCAGAACGCCCGGGCGAGGTCCAGCCTGCAAGTTCATCCGGGACACGTCTCGATATGGCATGTCGCCCGGTCGAGCTCCCGAGAACTCCGCCTCGCACCGATATGGCAGAACGCCCGGGCGAGGTCCAGTCTGCAAGTTCATCCGGGACTCGTCTCGATATGGCATGTCGCCCGGTCGAGCTCCCGAGAACTCCGCCTCGCACCGATATGGCAGAACGCCCGGGCGAGGTCCAGTCTGCAAGTTCATCCGGGACTCCTCTCGATATGGCATGTCGTCCGGTCGAGCTCCCAAGAACTCCGCCTCGCACCGATATGGCAGAACGCCCGGGCAAGGTCCAGCCTGCAAGTTCATCCGGGACTCGTCTCGATATGGCATGTCGCCCGGTCGAGCTCCCGAGAACTCCGCCTCGCACTGATATGGCAGAACGCCCGGGCGAGGTCCAGTCTGCAAGTTCATCCGGGACTCGTCTCCATATGGCATGTCGTCCGGTCGAGCTCCCAAGAACTCCGCCTCGCACCGATATGGCAGAACGCCCGGGCGAGGTCCAGTCTGCAAGTTCATCCGGGACTCGTCTCGATATGGCATGTCGTCCGGTCGAGCTCCCAAGAACTCCGCCTCGCACCGATATGGCAGAACGCCCGGGCAAGGTCCAGCCTGCAAGTTAATCCGGGACTCGTCTCGATATGGCATGTCGCCCGGTCGAGCTCCCGAGAACTCCGCCTCGCACCGATATGGCAGAACGCCCGGGCGAGGTCCAGTCTGCAAGTTCATCCGGGACTCGTCTCGATATGGCATGTCGTCCGGTCGAGCTCCCAAGAACTCCGCCTCGCACCGATATGGCAGAACGCCCGGGCGAGGTCCAGCCTGCAAGTTCATCCGGGACACGTCTCGATATGGCATGTCGCCCGGTCGAGCTCCCGAGAACTCCGCCTCGCACCGATATGGCAGAACGCCCGGGCGAGGTCCAGTCTGCAAGTTCATCCGGGACTCGTCTCGATATGGCATGTCGCCCGGTCGAGCTCCCGAGAACTCCGCCTCGCACCGATATGGCAGAACGCCCGGGCAAGGTCCAGTCTGCAAGTTCATCCGGGACTCGTCTCGATATGGCATGTCGTCCGGTCGAGCTCCCAAGAACTCCGCCTCGCACCAATATGGCAGAACGCCCGGGCGAGGTCCAGTCTGCAAGTTCATCCGGGACTCGTCTCGATATGGCATGTCGCCCGGTCGAGCTCCCGAGAACTCCGCCTCGCACCGATATGGCAGAACGCCCGGGCGAGGTCCAGCCTGCAAGTTCATCCGGGACTCGTCTCGATATGGCATGTCGCCCGGTCGAGCTCCCGAGAACTCCGCCTCGCACCGATATGGCAGAACGCCCGGGCAAGGTCCAGTCTGCAAGTTCATCCGGGACTCGTCTCGATATGGCATGTCGCCCGGTCGAGCTCCCGAGAACTCCGCCTCGCACCGATATGGCAGAACGCCCGGGCGAGGTCCAGCCTGCAAGTTCATCCGGGACTCGTCTCGATATGGCATGTCGCCCGGTCGAGCTCCCGAGAACTCCGCCTCGCACCGATATGGCAGAACGCCCGGGCGAGGTCCAGTCTGCAAGTTCATCCGGGACTCGTCTCGATATGGCATGTCGTCCGGTCGAGCTCCCAAGAACTCCGCCTCGCACCGATATGGCAGAACGCCCGGGCGAGGTCCAGCCTGCAAGTTCATCCGGGACACGTCTCGATATGGCATGTCGCCCGGTCGAGCTCCCGAGAACTCCGCCTCGCACCGATATGGCAGAACGCCCGGGCGAGGTCCAGTCTGCAAGTTCATCCGGGACTCGTCTCGATATGGTATGTCGCCCGGTCGAGCTCCCGAGAACTCCGCCTCGCACCGATATGGCAGAACGCCCGGGCAAGGTCCAGTCTGCAAGTTCATCCGGGACTCGTCTCGATATGGCATGTCGCCCGGTCGAGCTCCCGAGAACTCCGCCTCGCACCGATATGGCAGAACGCCCGGGCGAGGTCCAGCCTGCAAGTTCATCCGGGACACGTCTCGATATGGCATGTCGCCCGGTCGAGCTCCCGAGAACTCCGCCTCGCACCGATATGGCAGAACGCCCGGGCGAGGTCCAGTCTGCAAGTTCATCCGGGACTCGTCTCGATATGGCATGTCGCCCGGTCGAGCTCCCGAGAACTCCGCCTCGCACCGATATGGCAGAACGCCCGGGCGAGGTCCAGCCTGCAAGTTCATCCGGGACTCGTCTCGATATGGCATGTCGCCCGGTCGAGCTCCCCAGAACTCCGCCTCGCACCGATATGGCAGAACGCCCGGGCGAGGTCCAGTCTGCAAGTTCATCCGGGACTCGTCTCGATATGGCATGTCGTCCGGTCGAGCTCCCAAGAACTCCGCCTCGCACCGATATGGCAGAACGCCCGGGCGAGGTCCAGCCTGCAAGTTCATCCGGGACTCGTCTCGATCTGGCATGTCGCCCGGTCGAGCTCCCGAGAACTCCGCCTCGCACCGATATGGCAGAACGCCCGGGCGAGGTCCAGTCTGCAAGTTCATCCGGGACTCGTCTCGATATGGCATGTCGCCCGGTCGAGCTCCCGAGAACTCCGCCTCGCACCCATATGGCAGAACGCCCGGGCGAGGTCCAGTCTGCAAGTTCATCCGGGACTCGTCTCGATATGGCATGTCGCCCGGTCGAGCTCCCGAGAACTCCGCCTCGCACCGATATGGCAGAACGCCCGGGCGAGGTCCAGTCTGCAAGTTCATCCGGGACTCGTCTCGATATGGCATGTCGTCCGGTCGAGCTCCCCAGAACTCCGCCTCGCACCGATATGGCAGAACGCCCGGGCGAGGTCCAGTCTGCAAGTTCATCCGGGACTCGTCTCGATATGGCATGTCGCCCGGTCGAGCTCCCAAGAACTCTGCCTCGCACCGATATGGCAGAACGCCCGGGCGAGGTCCAGTCTGCAAGTTCATCCGGGACTCGTCTCGATATGGCATGTCGCCCGGTCGAGCTCCCGAGAACTCCGCCTCGCACCGATATGGCAGAACGCCCGGGCGAGGTCCAGTCTGCAAGTTCATCCTAGACTCGTCTCGATATGGCATGTCGCCCGGTCGAGCTCCCGAGAACTCCGCCTCGCACCGATATGGCAGAACGCCCCGGCGAGGTCCAGTCTGCAAGTTCATCCGGGACTCGTCTCGATATGGCATGTCGCCCGGTCGAGCTCCCGAGTGGTCCAGTACTATCTATATTATAAACGTACTCATAAAATTTTTTTACTTACCATCAGCAGCAGGTAGTTACCTCGGTCACGCCCAATCTTTAACGCGGACTTGGGGGACTGGGCACCGGTAGGTTGGTAACCCTGCGGGTCTGCAGGGCAAGAGCAAGACAGAGTTAAGTCCCCATTCAAGATTGCACTTGACCGGGAACTTGGGGGACTTGTTGACAGTAGCCACAGAGGCTACAACAGGCCCACAGACCCGCAGCAAGTGCCCCAGCACCCGCCCCAAGGCTCAGGACCGGATCACCATCACCCGGCCTCGGGGTCCAGCACTCTATCCTACCACCAGGGACCCTGGGGTCGGGGGCGCCAGCCTGCCAAAGAGGGCATCAGAAGTTACAAACAGAAGGGAATCAGTCCCACATCGAAGAGTAAGGCCAGCTCTTACCCCCAACCACCTATATATGGGCCCCAACTACCCTCTTTATGAGGTAACTCATCTCTCTCCCTGCTTACATACGTGCCTTGGTTATATATATTCCAACTATACTAACTTAGGCATCGGAGAGGAGAAGGCCGCCCCGCCCGGTATTCCCCTTAGTGAGCAGGATTGCAGGAGATCGAGTTGGATTCATCAGGTATCTACTAGACCCCCGGGTTTAGGCAGAAACAGATTCCAAAGACCCATCAAGTCTGTTTATGCCGTGACCCAGCCATTACCACCGCTCCAGCAGCCTGAAAATTGCACACCCACCTTGCTAACACTTCCACGCCATCGTCCAGAGTACGTCACCACGAATGCTGCCGCCACAACCAGACCACGTCCCCTGATCAAACAAGACGTTGACCATGCCTCCCACGATCCGCTCCTGCCCCGAATTGGTTGCTCAAACTAGAAGCACAACAACTACTGATCCTTTCGAAATAGTGACTATTGTCAGTGCCAAGCCAAGGATCAACCAAATCAGGCAATTTGGCTACCCGGAAACCGCCGTGAAAACCACCAAAATCATAACAGAAACATATCTGCTAAAAGCCTTTGTTCAAACCTTATCTCAGACACTGCTTGGATAAAATCCACGTCTGACAGCATGTCATGCGACATCGGCGTGGTTAATAACCAGCCTAGACCGTGGCGGCCACCGGACAAGGTTGGTGTTCTTCTTTGAAAGTCGCCGCCTTATTTAGTTTTCTCATAG
This sequence comes from Potentilla sterilis, assembly GCA_963682095.1. Lineage (NCBI taxonomy): Eukaryota > Viridiplantae > Streptophyta > Magnoliopsida > Rosales > Rosaceae > Potentilla > Potentilla sterilis. The sequence goes on from OY821758.1 coordinate 42,605,790, forward strand.
AGAGAGAAATTAGGGTTTAGCAAACACCCGTCTTTAGGTTTTGTTCAGTGTTGTTTGTTGTAGGGGTGTGTATTAAGTGGTTTGTGGAGTGTATATAAAACTTCTCAATAAATATATAATATTTATATAAATTCATTGAATTATACATGAAAACATTTAATTTTGTACGAAAAAATAGAACAGCTGGAGTTGTGCCTTTTTTATTTTAGAGATTTTATGATTTCCTCCTCTATAATAGAAAATTTATACAAAAACTATTGAAGATGCTCTTAGATACTGATATTTGAGAGTATAAAGACTAACATGATAGAATTTGGCATAGATAGACTATACTGATTTTAACCCTAAAGTTCAAAAGTCTGAACTGAATTTCTTTTCATTTGCAGTGAGATCTCCTCTTGGTATTGTTTGAATTGGTTGACGTACGTACGTGAGGTGATATAGACGTATAAGAAGTTAAGATCTATGCTGGACACATAAGTCAATGCTGTATCCAACTAATCAAATGTAAATGCAGAAAGTGAGAGATCATAGCTAGCCATGAGAAAGTGTGTTGAAGCTGGGATCGATCCTACATTTAATATATATATATATATATATATATATATATATATATATATGCAATCATTTATTCTAGAATCACCAGAGAAATAGAAGGGATGGTACAGAGAGAAGTGGAAACCTATTGAATCCCTACTAATCTATTATATTTTTAACGAATTAGTCCAAACCTAGATCTAGTTAGCTTTATCAATGAATCCAAACCCTAAACAGAAATGAAAAGTGTACACATAAAGTGGATTGAAGCAGGATGCTACTTTCAACAGTACTAATAATGGTAATGTCTCTGTTGTGAGCCAAACACCACTAAAATGGAGAATGCAGGAAACCGATCGAACACAGAAAGCTGATGATGATGTATGATGTATCCTATCCTTCTGAACTAGTCCTGAGTTTGATTTCAACCATATAAATATGATCTAAGAACTTACAAAAAGCTAAAGCTGATCATCGTAATCCATATAATCCACAATAAGAACACGATGAGAAGTGAAGGATGCATGTAGTTTCATAGTTGATGAGCAAAGCACAGTGATAGTCATTATCGACGTGGAGCCGACATAACACAAACATGTCCACTACCATTCTCAGTTCAGTTCCTTCATGGGATGTGCCGTATCCAAACGCAGAATTGGATACTCCTTCATGTCAACTACTCTTGTCCCAAATTAACATGCATCTTCCCATGTGATCGATCATGCTCTCTCTCCCTCAACTATTAATAATTCTAATCCAAATTTACATCCCTATTCTTCTGTATTTCTTTAAGTACGTTGATGATGAGTTAAGATCGGACACTCTGTTATTGTTAAAGTACGGATCGACACATCTCTTTCTCTTTGACTGATTGGCTAAGCTTGCTAATTAAGACTGGAACTGATTATTTAGTTTAAGTTTAGAAGGAATTAATGTTCCTTGGATCATCGAAATCTGACGGCTCTTGGATCGGTTAGTAGATGACACAGAGAGATGAGAAAAACTACGTAGTTTCTCGGTTTCTGTCGTGTCTGCGATTCAAAGACAAACTCCACCGTAATCATTGCTGACCTGCAAGATTGTGATCCCCCAATCATGCTTCCATAGTATCAAATACAATTAGCTCTTAATTCTATTTAATTATGTAGATTACCTTTGAAGCTCTGCAATTAGGGTGCACATAGTCTCCAATCCTCCAGTATTATATCCTTTGAAGCTCTGCAGCCATGTGCTCGGCTCACAGAGCTCAGAGTTTTATATGGCGATGTCGACCCAAGTCCATATATAAGGTAATAACAACTTGATAATTTTCGAATAATCGACGGTTTATAGTTTTATGTACGTGTTGATGGTGTTAATATACATTTATAAGAAAGCTCATTGCCAATTGGCATTGATATATTCGTAAAAATTAAAACCGTATCGTTGCAGAAATTTTCATAGAATACATGCATGTATTAATTCTATTACAGATGCTTATTATCAAACAACAGCAAGCGGTGATTTTTGTATCGTTATACCGGTACTATGTCAACTTATTTAACCACATTTATTGTGTTAATCTCAATACACTTGAGATATATAGTATCTTAACAATTATCCACAGGCCACGCTACTATATAACCAGTTCTACCTAAATGTAAATGTGCTGAGAAATATAGGTCCCGTCAAGAGCATATATGATAGAGATGAGAGAACATGCCATTTTTTTCCTTCTTTGCAAGCTCCTAATTTTGTAATGATAATTTGCAGGCGGTGCATGCAATTGATGAACAGATTGGAAGTTTGAACATTCAAAACTTGAAGGAAAGAGCCATGAAGGTACTGGGATAATGAGTCAACATTCAAGTACATGTCTCTGTGATTAGAGAAATGATTCATGAAATGAGACTCGGGTTGGGATTAAGACGATACGTACGTGATTCAATGTATCACTGGCAAAACGACACTGATGTATTATCATGTTCCTGATTAGTCTAGTTAAGATGGTTAATCCCACTCGCCGCTTACTACCATTTTTAGAATTTGGACAAGATGTGTTACCTGATCTCTAGAGCTGAAGATAAGGAGTGATCAAGTGCGATTAGACCTGTGATTAGATGTACAAATTAATAATGGACATGATTAACAAAATACTACACCAAGATAATAATGGTGAGTCACATCCGTGATCGACTTTTCGATCAAGGAAACCTTTAAGGCTTTAACACACACCGGTACATAATGTACACTACGTTGTTGTTTGATTGTCTTGAGAATCCACGTTTTTTAATTGTTGGATATGCTCTTGTACTAATTTGACAGTGCCAAAATATTTGGGAATTAGTGTACATATGATGGAATTTACACGATCATACTGGAATTGCAAAAACGGTAAAATTAAGGTGCGTTAATGCATACTATATTATGGGTGAAAGAGTGTAAATATTGGATTTATGCGGGAGGAAACCAACATAATAATATTGTTATTTTTTTTAAAATGCATAATTATTGTTCATTAAATCACAAGATCCAGAGTTGAGAATTGAGTAATTTTGGCTCTGAAAGTTTCACTTAATAAAATTTCATGTTGTGATATACTTTTGTGCTTAATATAATATAGTCCACCTCACTCTGTATATCATACATACAAAATAAGTTTTTAGTATAGGCGACCGATTCTTTCATATCCGGCAGCAGAAAATCCTAAATTCAACCATGGTTTTGTAAATAATACGTACACAAACTAATGGTATCTGAATACCACTATTGTTATATATGAATAGAAAACGAATTAACTATACGATCCGTATAATTGCAAGTGTGGGAGGAATTATATATTGATAGAGAGGAATGCTAATAAAATTCTTTGCATGGACCGACAAGTGATTGTAATGCTGCCTTTAATGGAGGCGACAACTCTTCGATTCCCCACTGATCTTTGCAGCTAAACTGTCTCTCATTCTTTTTCTCTTTCTTCATCTCTTCCCTTCTCACTCACAGAGACACTGACGGTTTCTTATTTGCAGCAACTGCATTTGCTCATACTTTGAGACCCCTAGCCTAGCCTCCTTGTATATATATTTCCAGACAAACCCTCTCACCCCAAACTATAATACTTCACATTTCCGTTGCAGCAACTGTGCTCATACTTCGTTACCTCTATCTGTGTGTCTCTCTTTCTATGGATTTCCAGACCCCCAACACTTCTCTCCACCTAAGCCTACCCAACAACCATCATCACCAGCTGAACTTGGATCTTGTTCTTGAACATTTGTCATCATCTTCCTCTTCCTCATCGTCCTCGTCAACTCTCGGTGTTCCTCCTCTAGCCGATCAAATAACCCCGCGCGTATTTTCTTGCAACTATTGCCAGAGAAAGTTCTACAGTTCGCAGGCACTTGGAGGCCACCAGAATGCTCACAAGCTGGAGCGAACGTTGGCCAAGAAAAGCAGGGAGCAGCTCAGCTCCGCCGTCCGACCTCATCACGGCGGTAGTTTGAGCCAACGACAAGGATCGAGCGCCTCGCCACCTCTTGGTGGGTTAGCACTTGCTGGTAGGTTTGGAGCTCATATCATGAACTGTGGATACAGGCCTGCAGAAAATGTTGAGGAGGAGATTGGCCACCTTGATTTGTCTCTAAGGCTTTGATTTCGTGTTTTCAGATTATTAATGTTGTAACTGTGCTACAAATTACCTACCTGCTCGATCGACTTGATCATGTTATCAACATATTGATTCAAAATCAATCAAATGGCTCAGTTAAAATGACACTGGCTGCTTTTTTGTTTTCCCTTGTGCTTGCTCTACAATATGGCTCATATATGCACGTATGTACTGGGATCGATGACATAATTTGAGTCATGTTAGACCCTAATTTCTTTTTTGATCAAGTAAGAGAACCATTCATCGATGCTACGAAAGGTTGGAACAAGTTTCGGAGTCCGGAAAAAAAATTGAAAAATGCATGCGTTGTGTAGGAAATTATGCATCTCTATGATGTCAATTAAGCACTTGCTGCCTGGATACAAAATGTTACAGTAAATAGTAGTAGATGAAAATGACTTAAAGGATTGATTCCAATATCTTCTCAAAAAAAAAAAAAAAGAAGAAGAAGAAGAAGAAGTAGAAGAAGAGGGATTGATTGCAATTGCTAGCTTATATATATGAAAACCAACAGATTAATGTCTATACTTATCTTGTACGTACTGTATTATGTTTACTAGTTCTCAATACACTACTGCAGGAAGGCATTGAAGCGACAAAGAATCAGAAGCGAAAAAAAACTTCGTCACTTCAACACAACAAAGCGACGAATATTGGACTCATCGCTTGGATTTTCTCTAGCGATGAATTTTGGATTACATTCGTCGCTCACAAATTATTGAAGCGACGAATAATGGTAAGTTGTCGCCTCCGTTTATCAAAAAACCAGGTTTTGGAAACTGTAGCGACAAACATTTAAAATTCGTCGCTGTAGGATAAACGAAGCGACGATATTTTGCCAATGTTCGTCGCTTGAAGTTTTAAAATCTGCTATAAAGCCCTTGGCTTTGACAGAACACAGAAGAAGAAGAAAACGCAGAAAAATACTGTAGCAGCTGCGAAAAATCTCCAAAACTGCTGATTTCGTCAATTTCGGGGTCCAAGAAGAAGAAGTGTTGTCTTCCAATTGCTTTATAGGTTAGTATAATCTCTCCTCTTCATTATAATCACCGTATTTGGGTTTGATTGGTTGAATGTTTGATATCTTGAGTTGAATTTGGTTTATAATGTGTTTTGTGTTGTTTTTAGTGTTGGGTGTTTCAATATATGATAAAGTTACTGTTGATTTTGGTGAAATTGAGATTATTTAAGTTAGTTTGTGAAATTGTGAAATTTAGTGAAATTCAATTTTAGTGTAATTTAGTGAAATTGTGAAATTTAATTAAATCCAAATTTAGTGAAAATAAAATTTTGTGAAATAGTGCAATTTAGTGAAATTTTATAAATTTTATGGTAAATTAGATTGAAATTATTAATTAATGACGTAATTGGTTTGTGTTGTGTATGGATTGTGGTAGTTAGGGTTTCTGAAACATGCGAGTGACTTAGTGAGGGAGTGTGGTGCCGTGTGTAAATTTATTGTTTCGTATTATATATAATTGTGGTGCTTATCAGCTTAGAACTCCCGTTTGAGAATCAACAACTCATCTAGTTGATCGAGATGAGTTGTTGATTCTCGACTTGTCCAATTTTTGGACACTTTAGGTGAACACGACTTTGTTGATCCTTTTGCTATTTATGTGGTTTCTGCTACAGTTTTGGGATATAGTTTCGACAATGTCTCTCTACAATGTTCCTCGAATGCAAATTAGGTTGTTTAGATTTTTGTGCACTTGACGAACTGTAGGGAAATGCTGCCGAAATTTCCCAAAACTGTAGCAGAAACCACATGTATAGCAAAAGGATCAACAAAGTCGTGTTCCTCTGAAGGGGATAGGACCCAACCTGGAGGCATAAGGAGAAGAAGTGTTGGGACAGGTTTTGATTGTATCATAAATGTTGTGTGCTAACCTTATGCATATTGTTTGTTTATGTTATGACAGGAACCATGGATGATGTCCCCGACAAATCTTGGGTGAATCTTCATTTTACACACCCTGACTACATAACAGGCGTATGGCAGTTCATCAATTTGGTGAAAACTCACACTATTTGAACCCATTATCTCCCTTGCCCGTGCGCAATTTACAGAAATGATCCTTATTATAAAACTATCGTAGAGATTTATCATCATTGCATGCACCATGGTTTGGATCCTACTTACACAGTTTGGCACCTACACGGGGAAGTTTCTGGTCAACCGGCAATGATGAGTCGACAGAGACAGTGGCTTCAAGACAGAGTCGAGGCTTCCAGTGTTGCCGGTCCTTCAGTGATCCCGCCTGTGGAGATTATACAAGATGTATTTCCATACTATCCTGGATACCACGGAGATGCACCGCATAATGTCGTTGAAGAAAATGCTGAAGTTCATTTCAATGACATGGTGGATGATGATTATGCTAAGTATGAAAGACTTCTAAGGGAGTCTTAAACCCCATCGTATGAAGGGAGTGAAGAAACTGTATTAAGTGCCATATTACATGCAATAGAAATTAAAGTTGAAAATGGATGGTCGGATACGAGTATTGATAAATTGTGTGGATGGGTGCATAAGTTTTTTAAAATGCATAATTTCCCTATGAGTTATTCGAGAATTAAAAAAATCATGAAGGATCTTTTCCTTGGATATGAAAAAATTCATGTTTGTGAGTTCAACTGTTACCTATTCAGGGGGGCTGCAAATAAAACTCGTAGGACTTGTCCAGTAGGTGGTGCTCAAAAATATAAGCCAGATACGGATGACATTCCAAAAAAGGTAATATGGTATTTTCCTCTCACTCCAAGGTTGAAATGCCTATTTATGTCTCCACACACAACAAACCATATGCGATGATATAAGGAGAGGCGACTAGATGAAAGTACCCTCCGCCACCCATCTGATAGAGAAGCATGGCAACATTTTAACATGACATTTCCAGGTTTCGACGACATTAAGGGAAGAAATGTGCGGCTTGGAGTGGCAACTGATGGTTTCCGTCCATTTGGAACAATGACAACCCAGCATAGTACATGGCCCGTGGTTGTGATGCCATTTAATCTACCCCCTAATATGTGTATGAGAAATGAATATATTATGCAGGTCGTGTTGATTCGTGGTCCTAAATCTCCAGGAAAGTGCCTCAGTGTCCTCATTCGTCAATTGATCGACGAGCTAAAAGATTTGTGGGAAAATGGAGTCTCTACTTTTGACAGAGTGGACAATGATGTATTCACGATGAAGATAGCGGTGATGTGTACTATAAGTGACTTTCCTGGTTTAGGGATGCTTGCGGGCTCAACGGTAAAAGGGTACAAGGCATGTCCAATTTGTCTAGATGATCTGACAACAAAGCATATTTGTGGGAGAATTGTTTATGAAGGGCATCGGAAATGGCTCGACGAGAATAACTCGATGCTATCCAGTTTGGCATTTAAAGGGAAGCCAGAGTGGGGAAAAAGCCCAGCTCATAAGGACGGAGATGAACTTTTGGAGGAAATTAGGTCACACAATTATGCCACTCTTAGCCAGCATCCTGATTTTCATGTCCCTTACTCAGCACAAAATAGACAATGTTGGACCCACGAGAGCGTATTTTGGCTTCTTCCCTATTGGTCATCGTTGTTACACAGGTACTGTTTAGATGTCATGCACACTGAAAAGAATGTGGGTGACAATATCCTTGCCACCATTCTTGCAATTGAAGGGAAGACCAAGGATGGTCCAAGGGCTCGCGAAGCTTTGGAGAAGAGAAAAATCCGCAAAAATCAATATCAATCGGAAGCTGAAAAGACAGGAAAGGTTCCTCATGCACCCTTTTTAGTTAAAGAGGAAAATCGTGAAGAAGTATTCGAATGGTTTCACTCTGCTAGGTATCCACTTGGCTATGCGGGAAGTTTGAGAAATAAGATCAAACTAACCGATAAAAAGTTATATGGATTGAAGACGCATGATTGCCATGTCCTTCTTCAACGTCTTCTTCCAGTGGTTATCCGAGGATTTTTGCCAAATAACATCGTGAAGCCATTGATAGCATTATCAAATTGGTTTCAGAAATTATGTGCTAGGGAGTTGAAGAAGGCAGATGTTCAACATATGGAAGTTGAGATAGTGATGATTCTCTGCAATTTGGAGTTGATTTTTCCTCCACATTTCTTCACCTCTATGGTTCATCTCATGGTTCACCTTCCTGAACAAGTTATGCTTACATGCACAGTACATTTTACATGGATGTATCCGATGGAAAGGTATATGCACTAACCAAATATGTTAATTTTTGTTAAAACTAAATTTACACTAACTGTATATATGCACTAATTATGGATACCGTTTTATAGGCAATTAGGTGATTATAAATAGCCAATGAGTAATACACGTTACCCGGAGGGGAGTATTGCACAAATGTACATATCATGGGAGTCGGTGACGTACTATAAGTCTTATCTGCAATTGGAAGATGTTGAACAACAATCCTCCAATATGGAATATTAGTTGTGTTTCGCAGTTAGTTCAGCCGTGTATTATGGATACCACCGGAAATATTAGGTTAACAGAGGAGCAAACGGCTAAGGATCACCGGCAAATTTTGACGGATACAGAAGAAGTCCAATATTACACGAACACTCGTTTGCACATGTACAAAGCGAAACATGGTGACGATTACGACGAGCGCCTCATGAGGAGGAGTTTCCATCGATGGTTATTAAGATATGTACGGAAATTTAATTTTTTGCTCTTGTACATAGATCCTAAACCCTAAATAGTATAACACTAACACCATCTATTTTTCAGGCAAAGAACCTGCATGATGCTGAAGACATTAATTTTAACAGGGCAATATGGTCAATGGCTCGAGGTCTGCAATTCACCAGGATTTATAAGGTGTGCTATGTGAACGGTATCAAGTATGTCTCATTCGATAGAGATCAAAGGCTCGTGACTCAAAATAGCGTGGCGATGTTAAGCACGAAAGTTGGAAACTTGTCCCAACACTTCTATGGCCATCTTGACTATGTAGTCAAGGTATGTTATCCAGACAATATGTCGGTCGTATTGTTCAAAGTTATATGGCACAACACCACTGACGATCCCGATGCCGAAGAAATTGACACAGTCAAGGTAGATCATGGTCTGATATCAGTGGATACAAACACTAGTTACTATGAGAACTCACTATTTTGTCTTGCTATCAAGACAAAACAAGTATTCTACTTAGACGATCCTGCGGCGGGTGGTACTTGGAAGGTGGTGCAAGAAATGTCGCACCGAAATGTATACAATGCCGAAGTACTGGCAATAGAAGATAAAAGGCCTCCTTCGGGAAATCAAATCACAGAGCCTTACCAAGAGGACACACTAAGTTCAATACAATTTTTCCATATTGATGCATCTAATCTCCAACTCGATTTAGAAGTACACGAAGAGAATGAAGAATTAAGTGGTGATGACCGAGATGATATCGACATCGATGAATTCGATGAGGAAGAGGAAGATGAAGACGATGATGACGGAGAAGACTAAGAGGAAGACTACTAGTTATTGTGTTATAAGTTGTAATATGATGATGATGATATATATATTTCATGTTGTGATTTTGAACAATATTTACAATATTATAATTTAATAAAACATTTGTGGTTTGGCATAACTAATCTGTGAGATCAATTCAAGCGACGAATATTCGTCAATATTTGTCGCTTCAACAATTCAATCGACGATATTTGTACAACCTTCGTCGCTTCAGATAACGTGAGGCGACGAAGTTCAAAACACACTACATAATCTAGTGAGTCCAACTTCGTCGCTTCACATGATCTGAAGTGACGAAGTTTAAAATCCCTAGGTTACCTAGTGAGTTTAAACTTCGTCGCTTCATGTCATCTGAAGCGACGAAGTTGGACTCACTAGATTATGTAGTGTGTTTTGAACTTCGTCGCTTCACTCCCTGACACGACGAAGTTTGTCATTGTCGTCACTAACTTAAACATTTGAAGTGACGAGTTTTTACAATGTTCGTCGCTTCAGATAGCTGATATGAATCGGGACTTGGCTCTTCTTCCTCATTTGCACGTTTCTCCCTCTCTATGTGTTCTTCATCTGTAGACGCCATCTCTTCTATTTCACCCCAATCATTTGCACGTTTCTCCCTCTCTATGTGTTCTTCATCTGTAAACCCCCAAACCCCCAAAGTCGAAATACCTAATCTCTCTCCTTCGATTTCAACCCCGACACCCCTAAATTTGAAACCCCAACCGCTAGAAATCATCAATGGCACCAGGTTCTAATGCCCAGAAGAGGAAGAAGGAGCACGAGGCTAGAAGGGAGAAGAAGGCGGCCGAAGCTGCAGCGGCGGCGAATGCGACTGCGAGACCAGAGGAGGCAGTGGAGTCGACGACGACGATTGCGAGACCAGAGGCTGGGGTGCTGGTACCAATCCCGTCGTTGGAAGATACCAACCGTTTGAGATTGGGGGCTGCTGGAGGTGGCGCTGACAGTGGCGCTGGCGGTGGCGCTAGCACTTCAGATGAAAGTCCCCCAATCAGTATTAGGACCAAGAGCGGTCCTCAGGAGCCGGGTAACGATTTCTCTGCTTCTCTTCAAATAACATGCTTCTCTGCTTCTCTGCTTCTCTGCTAAGTTGTTTTGTAAGGTTCCTGATGTATTCTGTCGACTTGTCCTAATAATGAAAAATTGGGATGCAATTGGAGTTCTTGTTGTGCACTGTGCATATGGTAATATTTCAAAGATGCAATCTTTTAGTTCAAGCTTTATGGCAGCCTTATTTTGAGCTTGTTATGTTTGATACCTTTGTGCTTATACTTTCTTGTGAGTGATGTTATATTGGTTGAAATCTACATGGACTATGCAAAAGAGTAGCTGCACTAACAAGTAGTAGTGATTTTTTTAGCTCCTGCCAATGACTGTGTGCTCCCTGCCAATGTTATGTGCTCCTTGACTATGTGCTCCCTGCCAATGTTATGTGCTCCTTGACTATGTGCTCCCTGCCAATGTTATGTATTCATGATGAATTTTCTTGGGGTTCAATAATCATAGTTTTATTCTGAAATTAAATTCAACTAAAAAAATAAAAGTTTAAGGAGAAATGAAGGAGCATTTACCCAATAAGTCATTCCTTGCAGAGCTGGATGAGGAGCACCAGGATGCATTGACCACTCATATGGAGGTAAAACTGCTGAGGCTTAAAAATTTCGACGAACTTCTTTTTCAGTCATAACCTATTGAAATATAACATTCTATTTTGATACCATTTTTTTGAATTGTTTTTTACTAGATGCTCTATGACCTCCCTCCCACCGAGACAGGCATGTGGAAATATATCGACGAGACAGCTGTAAAGATTTATAAGGATTGGAAACACGACTACCATACTTATTTCGAGGAAGTATCAAAGGCGACACCTGCAGAGTTCATCCACCGACCAGAGCAGGGGGAGTACCTCAAAGGTCACTTTGAGGACGACGATTATAAGGTTAAGTTTTTAATTATCAGTTTTCACATTTCATATAATAACTTCACACATTCTTATATGAAATATATCGATTATATATTTGTACTTCTTTTTGCAGGCGATGTGTGCCAGGAACGCCGCTAACCGCAATAAGGGAAAGAAAAAGGGGTATGCAATCAACCATCACTCCGGCACCACTCCCTACAGCTACCGGGTCACTACAAATGAGGAGAAAGGGCATCTAGCGCCTATACTCCAGACAGTCTGTGATATTTATCAATCATCACAGAATGCGCAGGAGAAAGTGGTACGTTCTTAGTATGTTTATGCCTACATTTATGCTTTGCTTAACCCTTATTTGTCTAAAATCGAGTCATAATACAAGAGTAGAGTACTTTGGTAGAGTTATCATAGAATTGTGCTAATTATAGGGAAAAAAACAGAAATTCAACAAAGTGCTAAACGTGAATAAGAGACTTAGTCGAATAAGAGTCTTTAAATATTTTGTTGATTATGTAAAGCCTCGACCTTGTCTTTTTTGAATTTAACTTCTATAATTCTATATAGATACATTGAATATTTAGCAATGGAAGGAATTACAACAATTGGACCAAAGAAAGATGCCAAGGATTGCAAAGGAATCCGGACGCGGAATCAGCAAATTCCTGTGCACATTAGCCAACTTCCATAATGTCTCCAGAACGGGTCATTTGGAACCAGGATGTGTACCATATATGCAAAGAAAGCTCTCTGAGTCTAGTTTCTACAGAAATTTGAATTGTATCAATACCTATTTTCTGGAGGAAGTTATGCTTGAATAAAGATGCAAAGGTCAAATCTGCCGAGAAGGCAAACAGAGCATCAGAAGCCTGACTTGCAGCATGCCAAGACGCGCGCACGCTGACACTCGCGCTGCCGAGCCATGTCCGATCATGACATGCCCGTATACGATACGTGCTCAGACGTATCCCAAGCGTATCCAAGACGTATCCACATATCCATGTTGAAGTCTGTCGAGGTCATGCCCGTATTGGATATGCCATCCGATAAGCTATCGAGAAATGCAGATGTTGCCATTATCGCGGCCGAGAAGCTATTGCACAGCTGCGCAGCAGCCATGCTGCACCTGCCCTGCTAACCCAGCACGCCAGCCTGTCGACAACCATGCGCTGCAGCCTGCACATGCCCTGCGCGTGTCCTGCCGAAGTGGTGCGCTAGTATCCGATACTGGCACTCATGATGCCGAGAAGGCTGCCGTCTGCCGAGAGGGCTGCAAATGTGCCAAGTTGTTCTCAAGCGTGAAGAATCATCTAAGAAGCTTCCAAGGCATATCCTAGACACAAGAGGAAACCCTAGACCGGCAAAGAGGAAGTAACCAAGTCCAACTAGGAAAAGAAAAATCAAAACCTTTTATAATTGGGAAAATATTAAAAGAGGATTCCTAACCCATCTTGGTCTAGGAAAACTCTCCCAAATCACCCCTTTCTTTCTCCTATATATAGAGGCCGGCACCCCTCTCAAAACCTGTCACATCTTTAGCCAAAACACAAGTCATAAACTTTACCAAGTATTCTACCCTTAGTCCTACATAAGAAAATAAGCCGAAAAACCTTTCCACCACTATCCTAAAAATCCATTCCGAATTCCATTATCCTCCATCCGATCATCACAATTTTTCGTCTGCAAAGGTGTCTAAATGTGTGATCCACTCCCTTCGGCTTGTAATTTTATGATTTTATTAAACTATGTCTATGTAGTTGATATGTTCTTAGGGTATTTGTTTGTATGTCTATGTATGAATAATTTGTTTGCTTGGTTTTGCATGTTTAATATAGTTGTAAAATTTCGTAACTTAGTTTTATTTGTTCTCTCTAGGTGTCGAGATTTGTTTGTTTTAAAAAGATAAAACATGTAAACATAATATGTAGAAATCGTTGGTAGTTCTTTAGGGAAGCATGTTCACAATTTGATTCTTTTCTCAACTTGGTTTGTTCTTTAAATCCGTGTGCCTTAAAGATTGATGGTTTATACAATTTCAATGTCTGGGGTATCGATCTCATTAGCCAAAATAAACTTAGGTTAATTCGAATATGTCATTGTTTTAGCTTGAGTTATTTTAAGGGTTAGAGTGGTTTAAAAGAAATTACTTGGTAATAAGAAGATTAACGCCTTGCTTGTTAACTTGTCTCCGACTAAAAAGACTTTGTGCTTAATTACTTTGCATGTCATTTTTTGACATTTTTGTTCTCAAATATGTTTAATATAAATCTTTAGGATTAGGCTTTAATAGAAAATCTTAGAGTGCTTAAGTAGTCTTAATCGGTTAGTGATACCTTAAAGGAGCTAATTAGGTTGGAACTAAGTCGAGTCTAGGATATTTTGTTGCATGCTTGCCGAGAGTCTTACTTGTGTCTTTTATGTATTATGATAGTTTTTGATAAGTATTTTGTATAAAAGATGTCGACCACATGTATATAGTAACTTATGATTTATTTTCATGTCTTGTTTTTCAATTCGTAGGTTTTAAAATCCATCTTCAAAAACCCCTTTTTCGTGTTTGTTAATATGTACATGAATTCGTGTGACAACTATTTGTGTATATATATGTTGTGTTATCTGACATTCTTATATTTCATGTACTCTTAATCCCCGGTTAGAACGATCCCTACTTGCTTTATACTACTAATGATATTTTGTAGGGTTTATTATTTGTGAGTGTCGCTTGCGACATTCATCAATTTTTGGCGCTGTTCCTGGGGATTATCAAAGCTTGAAATGTTTGGGTGTTAATTGTTGTGTAAATTTTCGTAATATGTAAAGTTTGTATTGTAAATTTTTGGACAAGAGACAACCGCAGACACTTGCAATGAATCAACGAAGACCTCACGCTCGCACTAACTACGCCCTTGCCCCTGTCCGCAACTTCACGCTCGGCATCATCGCCATCACCACCTTCTAGCCCTATTTCGGCCTCACTAGTTACTTCATCGTGTGATCTTGATATTGAGGGACCTTCTAGCCTAATATTGAAGAGAATTTCATTTTCAACTTTCCCAAGCAACCAATCATGACTTCAATTCGTGCTCAAAATGGGCATAGCACCAGAGGAGGAGCCACACCCGCAAACATCACTTTCCCTCCTTGTGTCGCCGGAAAGATTGGTGACTTTGAGTTGAAAAGTGGATTTGTCCACCATTGAAACCGTATCATGGAGTTACAGGGGAGGATCCGAACAAGCATCTTCAATGGTTTAATTTCACCACCGAAAGCATGTGTCCCACAAGTGCCGATATTCAACACTTCAAGATAAAGGCATTTCTTAGGCACCATTCTTGCAATTGAAGGGAAGACCGAAAGATGGTTCAAGGGCTCGCGAAGCTTTGGAGAAAAGGAAAATCCGCAAAACTCAACATCAATCGGAAGTTGAAAAGAGAACGGAAAGGTTCCTCATGCACCCTTTTTTGTTCAAGAGGATCGTCGTGAAGAAGTATTCGAATGGTTTCGCGGTGTTAGGTATCTACTTGGCTATGCGGGAAGTTTGAGAAATAAGGTGAAACTAACCGAGAAAAAGTTCTATGGATTGAAGACGCATGATTGCCATGTCCTGCTTCAACTTCTTC